>VYZV01007514.1:8041-26749 GCA_013401275.1 Pandion haliaetus | reverse complement strand
CATCCCTCGCCCCGGGCGGGCTGGAGCAGCCCCGGCGGGCTGGTGCGCCCTGGTGTCAGCCATGTTTGGGTGGGTATGGTAATGAGGGCCTTTCCTCAACCTTTGTGCGTCTCGCATTTGTCTTCTCCTCAGGGTTCTGAGGGTTGCAGCCCTCCGCGTACTACCGGCGTACCCGCAGGCTAGATTCATACCTACGGTTTTCTCCCGGTGATTTTCTTACTAATTCTTCCCGTTTCCCGTGCCCGTACGGGCTGGTTTTGTTNCAGCCCCGGCGGGCTGGTGCGCCCTGGTGTCAGCCATGTTTGGGTGGGTATGGTAATGAGGGCCTTTCCTCAACCTTTGTGCGTCTCGCATTTGTCTTCTCCTCAGGGTTCTGAGGGTTGCAGCCCTCCGCGTACTACCGGCGTACCCGCAGGCTAGATTCATACCTACGGTTTTCTCCCGGTGATTTTCTTACTAATTCTTCCCGTTTCCCGTGCCCGTACGGGCTGGTTTTGTTCCGATTCTGCTAGTATCGGAGCGAACGGGAATTTCTTCGCAAGGCTTTGCTTTTGTTGTGGGAAGTAAATGGGATGACTGAAGTGGGTCTGCACAGTCACACTGACCTGCCACAGGAGAGGGTGTGGTGGGACTTGTTCCATTTAACTAAATGGCACTTTCTTTTATTTGTAAAAGATGTAGTGGAGACCTCCTCCTCATCAGCCATTTTATTTTCTGTGTGGTATTGCTACATAGGCAGCTCGCTGCTGTAGTATTGATTTCTAAGAGAAGCCTAATTATTTTTTAATAGTATGTCACTGTGGCATAATCTACGACAGGGATCCAAATCTCTGTTTCCCCCTCCAAAGAAAAGTATAAATTGAGTAAAGATTTTGTTATCCGATGTCATGTACATGTGCACTGGATGTATTATGCAGGCAGCTTACTCCCTTTCATTAAAAAATGACAACATCCTCAGTTTTCATCTATTTAGCAGTGTGTTTCCCATTATCAACATCTCATTAAAAAGGAAACCTCAAACAGTACTTAGGAAAGACTGCTTAATTTTGTCTTGGCTAATATACAAGTTTTCATAGACCGTACTAAGATAACGGTAGAATTGCAGCCTGCATTCGGTGCATATCAAACACTCCCTCTGGGCTCAGCTCTGTACTTCAGATTCAAGAACAAAAAATCCTGTTGGTTTTGATCTCTGAGTAAAAAACCAAACCATTTCATGGGTGTTCAGATGTGCCACCAATAGTGAAACTGAGTAAGTGAAACTGCTAAGGCATCTTGAAACTAGTGTTGCAGCATAAGCTGATTCCTGTTGACCTTTAGTGTCTTGTCATTCTTATCGTTTTCTTTTTTCTTACAGGCAAGCAAGCGAAAAAATAGTGCAGTGAGAACCATATAGATTGAACAACTATGTCAACTCTCTTTTCTCTGCTGTATCTTGCAAAAGCCTGTATGCACAAAACTTTTAAAATGTTGAATTTGTCAGAAACGAAGAAAAAATCACAGGTTATTCAGAAACACAATCTACTAATTACAGCTATTCCTTTTGGTATAAATTGCATTGTTAAGATATAGTGGAGTAGTTGCTGCTCAAGTGGTATGGTGTTACATCACTTGTTGGGAAGACAGATTTTTTTTTTTTTTTTTTAAAATTCTCTAGTGTACAACCAGAAGTGTCCACAACATAAAGGACACGTTCACCTGTGTTCCCAGCTACTTTCCATCGTGCTGATTGTTTCACTGATATCAAGGAATAATGCTCTTGCTCAAAAGACAAAATATCTGTTGATTTTGGAAAGATGGTTTTGGGTCCTTTGCTCATAAAGTTTATAGATCGGAATGGCAATGGATTGTAAAAAGTGGTAATACCAGTAGCAGCTTTTCCATGTGACTTTAAAGATCTCTGAATTCTCAGTTGGTTGCAGAATAACTTTGACGTATCAGCAGGTGGCACCTCAAAACTTAAGTAGCTCCCTTCTTCCTTGAAATTTGATTCAAAGTAACCTTTCCATTACTCAGGAAATACTCTTGAATAATTTAGGAAAAAAGTGTCATCAACAAATGATAAGTGAACACTATTCTACTGAAGAGCTGGATGCACAAAACCTGACAAGCCCATACAAAGTAGCGTGAAACAGCAATGGTAACTGCCAGAATGGTTGCTCTAGGCAATGGCAATAACTGGGCTGAGCTTCCCAGAAGCCCATCCTGAAATGGAGCACTTCATTCTTATCCTTCGCTCTTAAGACTAGGGGTTCCTTAATTTCTGTATGGGAGAAAGAAAGGAAAAAGGTTGCGTACTGGTGGGTACCGCAATGCCTTGAATCCACCTCACAGTGCCAGTGGTTTTTTGCTGCTGGCAAATGATACTATTTTTGCATTTCAAGTGTCAGAAATGTGTACTGCAGTGCTAATGATTCAGCATGCCCTTCTTAAGCCAAAATGGGGAAGGGATGCGAAACTCGAATAGGACATTTACGGTGTTGGGTTTTCTATAGTAGAATTAGTATTAATCATTTTCTTTTAAAAGACAGGGATTTACTGTAATGTAACTTGATAGCCTGATTTATATTGTGAAATTAAATAATCAGATTTGAGGAGAAGCAAGATTTCTGCTAACCTATCTATGAACAGTTCAGCTTCTTTGCTTATGTATAACAAACAGACAAAGAAGCAATCACATAAATTCTTCCCGAGGACAACTTGATTTACTTATTGATCCATTCCAAAGCACAGAGGGCAGACAATTAAGGTCTGAGGCCAGTTATGTATCTGGTAATGTCTAACTTGCAGTACTTGATTTTGCAACTTAGATAACTTCAGTACTTTAATGAAATACTTAGTATACTTTTATATCCTCTCACTTCTCAGAAGTGTGGTAAGATTTTGGAATAAAGTTGTGGTCCTCTTGTAGCACATATGGTGAACCTGGAAAAACAGAGATACTGTTTCAAGCTGCCAGCAGTTACACCTTCTGAGCTTGACCAGTCAAGGGTGGAGTATTGTCAGAATTGGTGAGATTACTTCACTTGGCTTCAACTGGAGGAGTGGTAACCTGAATTTGTTCCTTCAGTATAAGAAAAGACTGCAGAATAAGTGATGTGTTTTCTCAATCTGAATAGGAAATTACAGTTAGCATGTCATTTAAGTCTGTGAACTATTTCAGTGAAGTTGATTTGAGAAGAAAATGCTGAGAAATCTGTGAAAGCAGGTGAGAAACTACGGTAAGGCCAGTAAAGTCTTTGGAGGTTAAATGCAATGAGAAGAAAATATTGACACTCAAGAGCTCCAGGTTGTAATATTCTCTCTCTTAGACGTTTATGTTGGGCCACTGATTTGGAAGAAGTCATACAAGCTGTTAAGATCAAATCTATTGACAATGAACAAGTCCGAGAAAGAAATCTTACTATTTTTGTCAAATCATTGTGTTAGTCTTATAATAGTAGAAAGTACTCTCCTGTAACTAAAGTTTTAAGGAGACTAATCTGGGAGAGAAATTGTCTGCATTTGAGACTCTGCAGGGTCCTGATGTAAGATTAAGTCAGGGAGAACATTTTGTAGGAACTGAGAATGTATTTCCCAGCAATACGAAAAAGATGCAGTGTCACTGAGGTCTGTGTAATTACCCGTATTTGCAGCAGGTGTGAATTTAGTCTTGTGTCTTTAAATAGTTTTTCTATAGTCTAAATGATTTGATTGTACAGAGACACCAGAATCAAAAATACTCACTTTTTCTAATGCTTTCAAGTCACCCGTGGCCCAAAAAGCTCTTTTTTACAGTGTAATGTAGTATGTGTAACATGCATTAGCATGTGTCAGATAACATCACTGAAGAATGCAGAGAAATGTAAGTTTCATTGTATGTAATATAATTATCTTTTGTTATGATGAGTTAAGTACCTAATGAATCTATATCTGTTACTGACAGGCTGTATTAAACCAGCTAGGGCAAAATGCTAGATCATGTAGTTCACGCTGAAGAGCAGCATAATGGCTGCTTCCGTAGATAGATGAAAATGGGCTTGACTAGGCAAAAAGGCTATGGTGCATATTCTTACTACCACCAAAGAACACAATGCTGCATTGCAGCAGTAATTTAGTCTGTGCAGTGAGTACTGCAACACAGTGTAACTCTTCGTGAAATAATTATCTGTACACAGATTCCCCCAGCGATAGCCATTCTTCACAATAACAATACTCCCACAAAACCTGGTTTGCTCCTGCAGTCTTCTTTCTCTCTTTCTCACTCATATACAATGGTCATTAGCTATTCCCTCCATCCTGTCTGCACCAGTGGCCTGATTCCTTTTTGCAGACTCACAGCAGCCCTTTGCTCCTAAAACTTTGGTTTTTCTTTTTCTATATTGGTTGTTCCCATCATGCTTTCTTCTGCCTAGCTCATAGACTTGTATTTCAGATGCATTTTATAGGTTTCCTTCAAGGTGCAAAAGCTCTTCTTCACTTTTTCACATAACTCTTGTCCAGTGATTTCATACAGACTGAAACCTTTGGCATGAGTATCAGTCAAGATCTTCTGTGAACATCTGCCATGGTGAGAATCCTGACTTTTAGTTCTGTCTCCTCTGCTGAATCATACTGGTTTCTTCACTGGGAGTCAAGGTGGAGATTTTGTGAACAGGAGTGTAAGGCGTAAGCTTGTGGGACTGGGCTGGTACGCTGTGCCATCACAATCTACCTTCAAAGCAGACATTATAGTAATGTGAACTGGCTGCAGCTTTATATTGCATTTTGCTACCCCACAGCAGCATGTTGGTGTGTTAACAGCTTCATCGGAGAAGAACGCAGAGCTCTGAAGATCAGAACATTAACCTTTTTCTCCCTTTAATGGCAAACCTTGGACTTAAAAAGGTATCCATTCTTTCCTTTTTCTATGTTTTTATGATGTTACAGTAGCCTTCTAGAAAGTTATTTTCTGCCTGGACTTTCTTGATAGTCTTTTGTGAAGTACAAACACACTATTTTAATTTTTTTCCCCTTCTTTCCTTTTCTTCCAAATCACATTGAAGATTGAAACCATTTTTGATCAAAAAAGATTTAAGGTTTATTTGTAATGCATTAAAATTTGAATGTAGATAATTTTGCTGAACTGCTGTGTTTTCATCAGATGTAAAAATAAGATAATAGAAGTAATAAAGTACACTGTGTTAGAAAAGAATGGAGGTTTTATTGGGCTTTACAGAGAGGACCGCTGGTTTTAAAAAGGAGCACAATGTAAAAATAATTGTGTTTTAATTTATGTCAGAAAAGCATTGCTAAAAGTTCTTTAGTTATATCAGTTGTTGCAGTAGTATTGTGGGATGTTTTAAACATGAAGTTGCTTTACAAATGGCTTTTTATAGAGACTTGTGCTGTAATTGCAAGAACATGGGGCAGTTGTACTCATTATACTTCCAAATTTGTAAGCAAGTGGGATTTTTTTGTGCCTATTTTTGTATACACGTTGTGAAAATCTCCAGCCTCATAACTTCTAATTGTTTATTGGTACTGCACAGTTGAGAGAACTAGATGTTCGTCTAGTAAGTGTCTGTATATTGGCATGCAGACCTGTCTAATAGAGATGTGTCGAAAGGGGGCCCGACGTAAGATTCATTACCAGTGTAAGGGTGAAGGGGAGCAGGCAGTGTTGGACGGAACTAGTATAACTGCCTTACTAGGCACTATGTATGAGAAAGATTGGCAGAAAAGGGCATGCAGCAGAATTTTTCAATGTCTCTTTTGGTGCTTTGACTAATGAAGTTCCTTTGAGTCCTGCTGCAAACGCTTGCAGTTTGGTCAACAGAGGCTTTACAGGTCTTATCTCCCTGCGCCAGCATTTCTGAATGCAGGCCCAAAGCTGAAGTAAAAGTTATATAGGGAGCCCAGATCTCCTAGGGAGCTAATTTGGGTCTGAATTCCCTGTCACAAGGGATTATTATTGCTTAATCTGCTAATAATGTGGCAGTGTAATCAGGTTACTTTACTTCTGCATGCTGATGCATTAAGGCTTGATTCTTCTTCTGTAGAATAAAATAACAAAATTCCCACTGTGTTCTGAGAAAGCAAGTTTGGGTCTGCAGTTTGCTTGATGTGTCAAGAAAGATTCAGTGTTTTACCTTTCAGTATGAGAAAGAAACGGAGATTCTAGCATGCCAAGGACAGTGCTAATAAGACATCATACAAAATCTATCTGATTTATTTGATTTAGTAATCGTTTCCAAAAGTTTGTTTATGCTAACTCGGATTGTTGATTACTGTTAATTCAGCGACAGAATAATTTTCTAAATGTTCTTCTAAGTGAACCACGCACTGTTCAGCAATTTCCATGCAGTTAAATTCCCTCAAACAATACAGACACTTGTCAGGTCAGTTTAAGATGAATTTTAGATTTTTTTTTTAAAGGGGATTTTACATGAGAAAAGGGATACCATCTTTATTTGCTCATTTCAGTTGTGGAAAAGTCCAGAGAAATATCACAGTCTCCAGTAAACGTGATAATAAAAATTTCCCTTCAGTGTTTTCATCTGACACATGATGTCACTTAAGCTATGAAAAGGATCAGTGAAACTGCCTGGAAACCAGAATTAAATCAATTGATAAAATTCCCTGATTTAGATCTAAGATAGGAAAAAATCCCCAGCCGACGAACCCCCAAACAAACAGCTTAATAAGGCTAAGTTATATTTTAGACATTTTGCTTTTAATCCAAGGTGCTCATAAGAGTATAGTATATTAGTATTTTAAAATACATGACAAGATTTAGGACTTGGAGTGTAAAATGATCCCAGTAGTGGCTGAGTCTACGATACTGAATTCTGTAGTTCAATAGTAAATATGGTGGTTTGTTGTGTAGGTTTTTGTAATGATACTTAGGAGAAACAGCCCTATCACATAATGCTGTATTATTGCACAAGGCTGCGTAGAACGTAGCTAGTAGTGGAACCAACTGAAAGAGTAGTTTAATGGATTTTGGCATGATACTTCCTAATTACTATTTGATGCTAACGAAGAACTTCAATTCAGTACTGGACAAGATCCAAGTGGTGTAGGAACCTAAAATAGCATTTTACAGGTTGAAGTGCCGAAGTTCAATACCTTGATACTAAAAAAAAACCCAAACCAGTGTGTACAGTGGTTTGTGTTTAGCCGAACTGTGTTGGTGAGTGACTCTGCTAGGTATCTCCCTATTCAGTCTTCACTTGGGAGTGTTCGTGTCTAGACCTAGCTTGGACTGAATAGTTCGGTATCTGCCTTCTGTGTGGGTTTGGTTTGGAGTCAAAGGGAGAGGCTTCTGTGCGTGTCTTTTAGAGTGTGTTCTGGGAGTGGCGAGCACGGAAAGGCAGGCTCCTTGCACAAAGCAGCTGGGACCACGCTTTCAACATTTGCACCCGACGGTAGTGTTTGGTGAGGCAGGACTCCTCACTTGGTTTGGTACTGACTCCTTTAGTACAGAGAAGAAGTTGTTAAATCTGGCAGTTGGAGACCACCTGTGGATTTGTGATATATCCTGACAGGCTATCCTGCATCCTTGATGCAGTCTGGACAATGATACATACTCAATTAGAAAACGGGTACTGTTAGAACCCAGTACCAGTCCGCTGAGCATGCCTCCCATGTTTTCTCAAGCCCTGTAATATTGCAAGTCTGTACAGTGATAGTGCTATAGATAACATCCTGCTTAATGGAAGGTGAATGAAAGGCATATATTAATATGATACTGTGCTACGAATCAAAGTATCAAGCCCAGTTTATTCTGAAGTGTAGTAATGCAATGTTTAATGCATGACGGGACAGAATGATGCAATTTCTGCTGGAATTAACTCATCTGTGAGAGCTCCAGATAAATCATATTGCTGCCCTGCAAGTTACTATATCTAAAATAATTAATGAAGGTATGACCTTTAAAAACATTTTAATAAATGCTAATAGATGGCTTGTGCCTTTTTGACTGAAAATATCTTTTGCTAATTACAGTTAGAGAAGGATTTCAGTCCTATAGACAAATACTGATGTAGTTTCACTTGTGCAGCTGCTATATTAAATACAGAGACAAAATTATTTCATTTTAATGTACTCCCTGAACTTACTACTAATTACTGGAACTGAGAAGCTGCTCTAATTTACATCAGTGGAACAAAAGGAAAAGAAAAGTTTGAAACATGACTAAATGTAGTGGTTGAAGTATCAGATGCTGGGGCTGATAGTCCCAAAGCTCCATTAGGACTGCTTAAATGCTTCAACTTAATGTATTATTGGTGTTTGCATTCTGGTTCTACCTAGATATCTCTGTCAAAGCGAAGAGCTACTGAACCATACATGGGCTAGAAGAGGGTGTAGTCCTTTGAAGAGTTTACAACCCAAAAGACAAAACAGATAAAAAGAGGCCTGAACAGACATTCATTCAGCCCAGATATACAGGATACAGTATTAGGATTTCTCTGTTGTCTTAACAATTCTCTTTCCCTGTTATACTGTTCTGTGTATAGCTCATACACTTAATTTTTTTTAAGAACTGGTATCAGTCAAAACAAAGCCTGATGCTAGTTCCACTGCATGTCAGAAGGAAGGTTTATAAGACCTGAACCCTTCCAGCAACAGTGGTGGGCATGAAGCAGATCGCAAGCCGGTAGGCTCTACTGTGCTTAAAAAATGTGGGCTGACTGCCAGAGCTGGAGCTGCTGAGGGGAGGCAGTAACAGGAGGGAGAGGGGAGGTGAGAAGGCAGTGACGGGAGTCAAGGGAATGAAGAAAAAGAGGTTACAGTGGAGGTTAGTAGGCAACTGGCGTGAAGTTCAACTTCCAAATCCTTGGGAACTATTGAAAAAGGTAATTGTCCTGTCTTGTTGGCCACGAGGCTGGCAATGGCACTTGTGGTGACAGAGGTTTTAGTTCTGCTGGTATGAAGTCTTGTCTTGATAAGCTGTGGGCTGGGTTCCAGTGGCTTAACGTCTTTCCTTCTGGTCTGTCACTGAAGCAGCCGTGAGGTGCTTGATCTCTCGGTTACTGTGCTAACAGTCCAGTAACACCTTGCAGTTCCTGGCTATGTGCAAGTTCATCAGAACATGATACAGCCTTTGTCCTGTGGACCAGATGTTGCAGCAAGTCCACAGGCAAAAGTTGAAAGGTCTCGTATCCCGGAGTAATTTCTGATTCTCATCAGCAGTTCTTGATTAGACTCCTTGTGTATTCCCTCTTTAGGGTTTTCATGAAGCTTAACACATAATCTAAATCCCTTTTAAGACTCTTAATTGTGCAGATGGCTTTGCACATACTAGTTTTATCCCATGTGATTAGTGAGGAATTTCTCAAAAAAACATTCCTCCCCAAAATCTTATGCTTATCTTCATTATGGCAGCTGCAAGCAAGTGTATCTGTCTTTAAGTGATTCATTGTGTTAAAGGAAAACATATTCAAATGCAGGCATTTTTGTGTCTGTACATACACGTTTGAAACAGCAGGCTTTTTAAATGGATTTGGTTATGGCTTTTTGGATGTTTCAGATATGTTTAATTATTTCCTATTTATAAGAAACTATCTAAAACATCAAAGCTTATAAGAGATGAGCATCTCTCCTTTGAAAATGTGATGGTGATTATATATTCCTTGATGAAGAACACAGAAAATAAATCACCCTTGCTTTTGAAGCACTAGGTGTGTCCTGTATATCAAAATTTTAATTGCTGCATGACTTTCTGAAATGATCTGAAAAACTTAATCTACTTTGAATTTATTAAAAATATATTTTAAACAATTACAGCTGTTAAGTTGGGAAGTAATGAAATTGGGCTCCTAAATTTTATGTGAAGTGCATACCCCATTATGCCCGATAAGAAGAATCTTGTTATGCTGTCAAAATATGAGCAATTAACCTGTCAGTCTTTAGGGAATAAAAAAACAAAACCAAAAAAACCCCTCAGCAAGTGAATGAAATATATTCTACATAAATATTTAAGACCAAACAGTTGACTTAATTCCTACAATTTGGAACTGGTTTAACATCCCTTTCTTTTTCTTCTCTTGTCAAATCATTGAGATGAGCAGAAATGGATAAACCAAAGCATATGATTTCTTAATTAAGTTTCTTCTGCATAATAGTGCAATATCCTTTTTTATTTTTTTCACAGATACTTTCAGTAGAACAAACGTTCAGAAACAGAAGTCCTTACTCTTGATTCCCTGGTATCAAGGACTCATCAGGCACCATCTTCAGCCTATTCAATATTTTTGGCCAAGCGGACGGAGAGCTTTCTTCAGCGCTTGTGCATCTGTCTCAGCTGAACTCAACTTCCTTACTGTTTTTCTTGTATTACAAATGCCTAAGAACAGTAAGGTAGTGAAAAGAGAACTGGATGATGAGGTCATTGAGTCAGTTAAGGACCTTCTGTCTAATGAAGACTCTTCAGATGATGCCTTTAAGAAGAGTGAACTTATGGTTGATGACCAGGAAGAAAAAGATGCAGATGTTGAAGAAGGCTCAGACGTAGAAGATGAAAGACCTGCTTGGAACAGCAAACTCCAATATATTCTGGCACAAGTGGGATTTTCTGTGGGATTGGGGAATGTGTGGCGATTCCCATATCTGTGTCAGAAAAATGGTGGAGGTAAGTCTTGTGATAGCTAGTCACAGCTAAATGATGAAGCTAACCTTTCAGGTTTCAGGGTTAGCAGAGATACCCACAGTAAAACCTGCTCCAGCATGTCAGGTTTTTCTTTTAATTTCTGCCAGAGCCTATGAGGAAAAACTCATATTCTTTTTATTTAGAGGGACACATCTGTTAAAGTAAGCAGCAGATTCTTCTTCTAAGATTCCCTTTCCTCATTTTATGGGAGAAAGTTCTTGATATGACCTTAACTAGTGGTTGAACTAGTGGCTAAGCAAAACGTGTATTTATGGAGAGGTTGCATTATTTAGGACCTGGCTATTGTTGTGCTAAAGTGTTCTTTATAGTACTTGGACAATAAATCAAGGCACTAAATCTGCATCCGCTTCAAAGACCAAAGCTCTATTCAGTATAAACCCGCTAAGCTTCACACCTTTACTTTTTAATTGCTTTTAGCTCCTAGGCCATTTACTTTCTGCAAGAACAACAAAATACTGTAGGAGTAAAAAGGATTTTTTTACTGATAATGGATAATTTAAATCATTACATTAAGGGAATGCATCTGTTTTGTGCTGTGGTATAGTTAACTATGTTCTTAAAGAACAAGTTACCTTTCAATTAGAACAATAACATCAAGCTGTTTATTTGTTAGCTGTCCATCTGTGGTCTTGAATGTAGTATGAATTATGAGGCTGGAGACCTTCCTTCCTCTATGAATGCAGGATTAGTGTTTTATCCTATGCTATACTGTGCCCTACTATACTACATTAATGTACATCCTATTGTAGCTAATTACTTAGCTGAATTCAAAACGAACCTGTCATCTTTTTGTGATACAAAAAGTGAATCTGTACTACAGAATAGAAAATAAAGAATAACATTATTCATGCTGGATTTTAAAAGTTGAATGACAAAATTGATGTAATTGAGGAGTATAGAAATGAGCCTAGAATATAATCAGAGTATAATTCTGTACTTTTATTTGTTTTCTGTCAGTCAGTTCAAGCAGTAAAAATGGAGTTTATACTTTGAAATATTCCTTCTTCAGGATAAAGTCTGAATTCTTTTATATCTAGTTATTGTAAGATTATTTTTGTTTTCACTATCATTTAACTTCCTTTTTTTTCTCCTTCATGCTGGAGAGAAAGTCATTAAATAGTTGATGTAATGATTTGTGTGGAATCTAAAACTTTATTCATCTATAACTGTAATATTAACTGAAAAAAACACGTTGAATGTAGTTTCTCAAAAAAATAGCTTTTCAGTGGATGGCACACTCATCTAGTCTACTAGACATAGTATAGAATTGATCACGTACCACTACTAGTTGAAAAAATGAATACATTTGTTAATTAACATTTTTTGAAACAAACTGATTCATAGTTAAAGGTATAGCTATTACAATGTTTATATTCTGTATCATTTCATTCTAAGTATGGTGTCAAGATGTCTCAAGGATAATGCATTAGAGCGGTTTGTTTTGTGTAGTTGTGTCCCTTTTGAAAGTCTGCGTTTAATGCAGTTAGTTACTAATTTTGCAAGCCCATTGGATTCTCCTTTGAACCAGCAGAAAAGATCTGTTGGTATGCTCCTTAGGCTGTTGGTTTCATACCGTCTGGCACTTTTAAAGTTACTCTGCTAGTGAGTGTAAATTTAATTCAGATCAAATATAAATGTATTTAATTAATAAGTTCGCCTTTTAGAATCCCCCCCCCCCCCCCAACCTTCAGGGATGATGGCACTTCATTAATCAAACTTGAAAAAGTAAATATGCAGTCATTTCAGGTTGAAATTAAATGTTTTCCCCTGTGCTGTGATTGCAGGAACTTGGATGTATAACATAGTCTATGGAGACATGTTTTCTGCACGTGGCTGAGACGAGGATATATTTGCCTTTTAACAATAATTTTGCACCATTTTAGGGAATTGCAACCTCCAGAACAACAGAGAAAAGCAAGTGATCATTAGAGCTAAAGCTTTCTTGGTTTTCAAGTTAACCATAATGCAAGATGGAGAAAATGGCACAAAACATTGAAACGTGTAAAATACATTGGTGCCTGTATATGTGTGTGCAGGTGGACAGATAATTCTCACAAGTGTGTAAAAGAATAGTGGGGCAGAGGGAGGGAGGGGAAGGTTCAAACACATGATGAGAAAACCTACACACATTTTATATGATGTTCCAGTTTTCTGCTACACATATTATTTCATGTATGCTTCATTCTAGGTAAAATTAGAGTTATTTTATGCAACCCATTCTAAATACCAGTGTCAGAACTGTTCTGTTGTCTTTTGATGAGAAAGCTTTACTATAAATACCTGTTGAGTATAAGGTAAATGGCCTTTCTGTGGGTTTTCATTGGAACTGTTTCAATGAAGCATATGGCTTCAGTTTTGTCCAAACATTTTTCATTTTCTTCCCCATGTTTAAGGAACTTACATCTGGCAAATACCATCAGGTGAGGGGATTATATTAAAAAGTGGTAGACCAATAAATATACTTCAAATTTAAACCAAAAATAAGTAGAAAAACGTAGTTACTCATCATTGTCCTTCACAGGTTTCTTCTGACATTATGTCTTCCAAAGCTACCAGTAAAAGGGAAGGGAAATCCTAACCATGCAGTAATCTTCAAATTTGTCTTTTTTTTTAGATGTCTGTGACAAGAACAACAAAACCAATGAAATAAACATAGAAAAGACACAGACAAGTTAGCCCAAATAGATTTCTATTATTAGAGGACTTTGTAGAGAATAAATTGGGTGTTTGCTGCCCCGTTTTCTAGAGAGACTGGGTTTGTTTATGGCTATGGCCTGTGGTACGCCAACGCTTCAGAGCTCTGTACTGCTTCAGTAAGGTATCTGTGATACCATCTTTAAAGTAACTCGTGTATTGCTACACTGCACTGATACTTGGGTGTCCATAGGTATTCTTCCAGTCTCTGTTTCTGGGTCTGGTCTGTACCACCAGAACAACTTCCTTCGCTTGATTTCTTGTGATCCTTTAACAGTTTTTCCCGCTGCTTTAATTCATATAAACTCATATGTATTTAGAGCAATATCTGGTATTTTTTTATGATCAACTAAGTTACAGCTAGGCTGGGTAGCTCTTTGCTGGCTTTCACACTTGGCTCTTTCCCAGAAAAAAGTTGGTCATGAGAGAAGAGGCTAGTATGCAGGTGGGATGAATTTCGATGCATACTGGGGATGTAGCTGTAATGCAGGAAGTATCAAAAGAAAAAAAGAAGTTGGGAGGAGACTGAGAGCACTCCAGGGTGCTCATTTTCTTGACTTGGGATTGAGCAGTTGGGCCCAAAGGAGTTTTAGGCTCTGCGAATGAGGGGCTGAAGGTGTCCGGTAAAGTTTTGAGGAACTGACTGTAGGTCTCTCTGCCTCCTTCACCTCTGTCCTCACCACAGGTCCTCCTTACTCCGGTAGGCAATGCCCAGTCCCCATCTGGCACTTAAGGCACTTCTTCCACTCTTTGCAGCCTAACAGATAAAAAAACTTGCTTCCTTGATGCCTGACAACGGTGATTTGCATTGGAGCTCTGTATGCTCTAACTTAGCTTTAAATGTTTTTTATATTTATCATTTTTACATTATACAGTGTATTTATTACTCCTTTATTCTATCAAGACAAATTTGTGTGTTTTTCAGGTAGGCAGAGTTCCTATGTAACAATTTCATAACCTGTGTTAGCATGCAGTAGGTTCAGAGCTGCCTCAGTTTCCTGTGAATAATAGTGAGCCTGAAAAATAAACTGCTCAGGTCTATCCAGTCTTGCTGTGAGGCTAATGAACAGTGACAAATTAGGCTATGTTTTCCTGCTGCTCACTGCTATCATCTGGTGAATAGCTTGCACACCTTTCACTTTTTTTCAAAGGAAATATTTAAAGTTTATTCTGTTTGGTTTTTGGTTTCTTTTAGGATTAGCAGAAATAAAATGGTACTTTCACATATTAGAAGTAACAAAAGCAAACTAAATCAGCTGTTCTGCTAGAATAAGTGTTGTTTGAGTGAGTGTTGTTATGAAGACAAGTGAACATAGTTATCTAAGAGGTGCTTCTAGTGTTGCACTTGCTACTGGGAGTCTCCAAAGTACTGCACACCCAAAGATTTTGTGTTGCATTTTCACAAGCATTAACTTAATTTTCCTGATTTTTTTTTTTCTTTTTAGTATCTCTGTGACGTAAAAAGTCAAAAGAACTGATAAACAATGATGGATAAAAGCTCTGAGCAGCATAGGGAAATCTGTAGCAGATTATCTTGCCATTATGTTTTGAAGATTGACGTGGGTAGAGTCACACCATGAGTTTTTACAGTTAAGTAATCCAGATTTCATACTAAAATACCAGCAGATTGAACAGTTAAGTTCTGTGGTCTTACAAAAGCACAGCAGCTATTGCTGAGAACTGCTGAGGAGATATGTAAACTGTTAAAGACTGAGTGCTCATTAGAAGCTACAGTCCGATTGTCTAATACAAGTGGAATGGGAGCAAAGCAAGTATTCCCTTGTATTCCAACACCGTGTGTGGATTCAGTGGCTTTGTTATTTAACTTTTGATCAATAATTTATATCAGTGCCTTGAATTCATTGATGACTTCAATATTATTTTGTGAGTTCTGATTTAAACTATTATCAGACTCAAAATTTAGTTGTACTTCAGTGTGCTGAAAATTTCTTATTTTTATTTTGCAAGTGTAGTTCTTCATTAAAGCTTATTGGCTAAGGGGATTTTCATCCTTTAAGCACAGTTTTGTAAACAGGCACACCTGAACATATTTAAACTGTGAAAGACTAGTGACAGGAAGACTGTCCTATCAGTAGGACAGACTACAAACCTACAGGTAAAACATAAAGTCTTTCATCAGAGTTTTCCTGATAAAAGCAGTTTGTATTTTGTAATGGTAAATAATTTCACTTATAGGGGCTTAATAGACTGTAAACCTATAGTGTTTTATTGCCCACTTGTCATAACTTTGAAAATTTTAACATTTGATGTTGAAAATAAGTTGATCTTCATCTGAATATCAGGTTCTTGCTAGCTTTCTACTAGTAAGTGGCCAGTAAGCTATAAGAACTGGGATGTCTCTTCAAGACTTCATTGAGTAAGAATTAAATCAGATACTAGACACCTAATTAAAAACTGGCACAGCAGCAGTTGAAACAAATCTGGAAAGTTAAATTTTTCAGGTTACGTCAAGAATGGCTAGGAGAAGAGAAGTTCTTCTGTAGTATCAAGATGGTAAGGGTTATATTGTCTTGCATTATTGCTTCTGAAATTATTTTCCAATTCTTTAATCACTATGAATCATGTCATTTATGGTATTTTTAACCCTCTGAGCATTTATAAGAACTTAAAATCAAAACCAATGTTAATATTCCACTTGAATCAATAATGTTGCCAGATGTAGTACATATTGTAATATCAAGAGAGGCAATTTACCAGTTATCCCATTATGGTGCTTGGTTAAATAAAAAAATAAAGAAATCAAAATAGTGCTGTGCACAGCTGAAATATTTTGTATCTTTGTCATTCATTCTAGAAGAAGGATGAGGGGTGGCTTTTTTTAGATTTTCTTTTTTTTTTCTTGTGAAGTTGAGATGAGATTTTTAATACGAAACCCAGTGTTTAAGGCCAAAATACGCAAAATGTGACTTTATAATAGAAAAATTTTGCAAATGTAGAAAGGGGACCTGGGGATCCTGAGCTGCGCAGAACTGTAACACTCAGAAGGCTGCTTAGCTGGTAGATGTAGCAGACAACATGACTAATTGTAGGCTGTTAAAGGCTAGCATGTGTAGTTTATTGTTGTGATTCAAATGAGAATGATCCTTGTTCAATATTGTAATTCCAAGGACCCATGTTTTCATGCATTAACAAATAAGAGAGGTGCGGAGCTGTTTCCATAGCGATTCTGTTTTATGATGAAGATGTCTTACAGTTCTCTGAAGTATGTCTAGCTTCAAGGGAATGCTGAAACCAAATACTTGCCCAGAGATGCTGTGGTTTCATGTTGACTATAGGGCACAGAAGCACTTTGCAGCTGTGATACACAGTTGTATAATCCAGCTACGTCCAAACTGTATCACAGTGAAACTCATACATGTACTATTTGCCATTATATCCTTCTTTTGGGGAGGGGCACAAGATCAGAAGGGAGCTCAGCAAGTTCAAATGGTCAGAAGACCAGCGCTTCAGGTGCTCTGCACAAGCCCTGCAGTATAGAGATGAACTGCTGGCTACCCACACTGAA
Source organism: Pandion haliaetus (assembly GCA_013401275.1). Taxonomy (NCBI): domain Eukaryota; kingdom Metazoa; phylum Chordata; class Aves; order Accipitriformes; family Pandionidae; genus Pandion; species Pandion haliaetus. The sequence continues at coordinate 9,896 of VYZV01007514.1, read as the reverse complement.
TTACAGGGTTGTGTCATGTATAATGTAATGTGGATTTAACACCACATTTATTTAACTCATGTAGTTGAATCTGATAAATCTTGCAACTTGCATTGATACTGCACCGTAAAACACCCACGTCAGCCCAGTCTTTAAACATGTGCTTAACTTTGCAGCCTTGTGATTAAGGTTGTGGACTGGGACACTGAAGAGCTGGGTTCAGTTCCTGCTCTAGTACAGTCATCCAGTGGGATACAGGGTAAGTCACTTAGGCCCCAATTTTTTTGAGCTTGCCTCTGCTCAGCTATGCAACACCTGTCTAAGACCTCAGGTATCATTTACTGTAGTGTTAAATGATTTAAAAAAACTATGTACTGTTGGCTTTCAATTAATTGTATGACCGAATTTTTAAAGATTGTGATGCCAAATCTTCTCATTTGCAATGTGAATTAACAGTGTATTTCTGTCTTGCAGAAATTTTGAGAGAATGTTGATGATAAATCAAGGGTATTTAATGGTATTATTTGTCTTATATATTCTTAAGACAGATAATCCCCCTTATTTTGGAATGTGGTTGTCCCTCTATTTCTCGGTTTTCCTCATATTTATTTCCTTCTGTCTCTGTTGTCTCTCTTTTTGTAGTAGAAAGTAAGTCCTTTGCATTCTTTCTGTTATGTGCACGTACAAGATGAACCATAAGAGACACCAAAGTACTGAATGGGAATGTAGCTGCTACCTCAGTAGAAATAATACTTAAGTAAACACTGTAGTGTGCTGAAATGGGTGGATAGGCCATGATGTTTGGCTCTATGAAGGGAGTATTGTAACGTCAAAATCGGTATGTTGTTTAGAGCCTGGCATAGGTTTTGACCAAATGTTGCTCGAACAGTATCATTGCATATCATATTATCATGTCATGAAAATAAAACACAAGGAGCTATTTCATTGCTAACAATAGCCTATAGACTGTGAGGTAAGTAAGATCAATATTCGTTGTCGGGTCCACTAGTAGTTTTTCTCAGATTTTATTTCCTCTGTCTTTTTTCCTACTATTGTTAGAATCAAGAGTGTAGTTACTCCCTGCTTAGGATCTTTGTAAGGTCTTTATAGTGGAAGATGATGTCCAATTCGTGCATTTTTCATGAAGAGCAAAATAGCAAGTGGACCTAAACAGGAGAGGATGGTACCAGAAAATCTGAAGCCTCCTGCACAGCATAGGAAAGTTTAACTTTTCTAAAATAAATTGTATTGCATGAGATAAGCTGCCTACTAAAGATAGGCAAACGACAATGTATTTTGATAGACTCCTAAAAAAGCCCTAGAAAGTTGACGCTGGATGAAGAAACTTAAAATAGGTCTTAGCTGGAGTTGAGGATAAATCCCAAATTGGCTTCTGGACTTCGCTCAGCTTCTCTCTTATCAGAGATGAATAGACTGATTATACGACTTAATAGCTCCGAGTGTAAGCTTCTGAGATCTTTAGATCTTTGCTTTGTAGCTTGCTCTGACATGCTGCAGTCTGCATCTCTCAAGTGCTTTTCTTTAGCCTTACAATGGTTGCAATCAAAAGTCCTAAGCCCTTTGACTTAGTTGGCGAGTGCAGTACTTTATATTGCAGCGTAAGAGCCATGCATTTGAAAATTAGTTGCCACATTGCTAATTGGTGATGCCTAAATGTTTTGTTAGCCTATCTAGTACTAAATACTCCACAACATCAAGGAGGAAGTTAGGCTCTCAACTTGACAGTGTGCTTAGTGCGTGGATATATTTTCTTGCAATTAGTTTTACTGAAATAAATGGAGATACATCCTTAAGTTAGAATTGTCTATGACCACTTCCTGGGAATAAGACCTTGAAAAAAGAATTTTTTTTTTTA
>VYZV01007509.1:1848-16199 GCA_013401275.1 Pandion haliaetus | reverse complement strand
CCAGAGAGATATTTATGTAGCTTGATTCTCAGTAGCACTAAGCTATGAGGTAAATAATGCTTTAAAAATTGCCCAACAACTGCTGCAAAGAGATAGGAGGCAAATTCTCCAAAGGAACTTTTTTCCCCCTTGTGTTGCCCAGTTAGATTTGCTTGCACCTCTCTCAAGCTCAGTGAATCATTGTTATCTGGGCTGCAGAGAATAGAAGAATTAACATTTGAAATGTTAATTGTTTTAGTAGCAAATTATTATATTGCTTACTCATTGATGGTGATTTATTTTCAGCCTATTTTAATGCCATGTTTTTGCATTGAGGGAATTATTTGTGTCATTGATACCTTTGGAATGTTGCACACTTTTCAGTCATGTTGCAGTCTCTTGACAACAGTGTTAAGAATTAATTAGAATTCATAATTATAGTGGTTAACAATAAAGCTCAAGTTTCGATGGCTTTAATGCCTGATGAGGGTAAGTAATAGAGTTGGGTGAATAATTCATAGTGAATAATTTATTCAGTGAATTTGCCAAATAATGTCTGCAAATAATTCTTTAGCTTGTTTGCAAGCAGTTCATTGTGAGTATTCCCACATTTAAAATTTGAGCTCATTAGAATGGACACATGTTCTTTATGGTGTTTTTCTGCTCTCTAGTAGTAATTCTAGAACAGAGTATTTTCATTTACTGAACTGATCATTTGCTTTTTACAAAAAGTTTGCCAGCATTGTCTTTCAATTGACTAATAAGGCAATTGGCTAAAATGGCTTTACAATAAACATTAAATTAGAGGTATTTAGATGAGTATTTTCAAAATTAGTTATTTTTAAATTTCTTGTTTAATTGTTAGAGAATTACTGTGTTTTTTAAAGCAGAACTCACTCTTCCTCATAGTTAGTGTTACTTTACAGTAGAAGCTGCAGCTGGTATTGGCTGCTTATTACTGATTGGGGTGGGGAGGTGTCTGAAAAATATCAAAATTCAGCATTCTGCTGATAGATTCTATTTTGTGGTGAGGCAGAAAACACATGGGATCTGTAAGTTGATGTGATTCAGCTAAGCTGAACCAAACTGTGTCCTTGATCAACATTTTAATTACCTCCTCACTCAGCTTCTTGTTAGGGTGGCCATGCTTTCACATTATTTCACATTAATAGCGTAAATAACTTGTGTTACCACTGCATATGTCAATTTATCTTTGCCGCTTAGGCTGCAGCACTGCCATTACATTACTTACTCCAAGGCGACTTTTGGAACCAGTGAGCGTGCAGGTGCTAGATGCTGTGCTGAAATGAGGCTACTTACAACTCTTCTGAGGAAGAAGCTGCCTAGCTGTTTCATAGCAGGAGCTTATGTTCTGAAAAGAGAGCAAGTGAGGGAGCAAGATCTTTCCTCAAATTTTCCCCCAGTTCTCTTTTAAATGAATATAAATCCACAGTGGAGTTTTATGTAACTCCACAGTGACAGAACTTGCTGTTACCAAGCACACAAAACCATAAAAAGAGCCACACTGTGTCAGACCAAAGGTCCACCTTGTGGAATATTCTGTCCTAAGCAGCAACCAACAGCAGATGCTCTGGGAAGAAAATAGAAAATTGATGAGTACAGACGGCTTAATCCCTTCTCTCTTAGTTCTCCCATCTTCCCCAGCTTCCTGGGCTGGAAGTCCACTGAAAACTGCCACGGGTAATTTTCCTAAATAATTGCCCAGGCTGACAACTGGCAAGTTTATGCAGCAAGAATTATTCAGCTCTTAATGAGTTTACACCCTCAGCACTCTCAGAAGTTTACAAATCCCTCAAAACTATCATGTTTATTTCTCACGTATCCAAGTAATTTCTGTTATGCTCATTGAATGAGTCCATCCATTGGGCATATGTAACTATCAAACAGCATGGTTCTAACTTACAGATACTGCAAAATGCTTCATGATATAATAACAAATGTAAAGTAAGATTTTTAATCTTCATTGCCATTCCCTCCTCACCTGTATGCAGATTTCTTGAAAGCAAGCACACTGTTTGTGACATCTGAGGGAAACTCACACCAAAGCTCTTTGCATTGTAAGACTGCTTCTGTATTAGTGGCTATTCAGAGTTTGAATGGGAAACAAATGAAAGGTATAAAAATAAAAAAAAAATTCCTCATAAACCATATTGTTTATACTCTAACGTAAAATCAAAATTCCTCTCACAAGGGTGTGAAATGACCCTACTTTCTTTTAGAAGTATATTAGATAATAACTAATCATATAATCTTGTGACAAACTCTTTAATTTCCACCTGATATGTATATATGCAGAATTAAGAGTCTCTTTTATGAGGTATATAATAATCTCCTTTAGCTGGAGTAATAGAATTCATACTTCATCTCAGCAATATCTACTAAGTTTTGGAGTAGGCAGGATAAGACTACAGTGGTGATTATGAAGTCCTGCCTGAGGCTGCATGTATTATAAGGAAAAAAAAATCCTAAAAGAAGAAAGAATTGTTCATTTGTTACTAATTAACTTTTTCTAGGTATATGTGTACTTCATGTCTGTTTCCTATACTTCTGTAGATATGTGGAGATATTTACTTGGATGTGAAGTCACTGAACATGGAACTAATTTAGGAGGTTTGGCTGAAGTGCTATCAGTGTGCTTAGTCTTTGGACATGATACATTTGAAAGGGCACTAACTCAGCTCTTTTACCAGAGCTGATCTCTTACTATCGAATGCCTCACCCACCAAAATTGCCATCCTGTGATAAAAGTCTGACAAAAAACATCATCCTTCAAATGAGGTCTGAGAACTTTAAAAGTTCAACTCTTGTCAATCATTGAGAGATTTTCAGAACTTAGCATTGTCCATCACACAGGGGTATAACAGTCCTGATATCCTGCACTTCCTAAGACACAGAAGATCCATCCAATAAAACACTAGTTTGGGCTGAATTTGAAGGCTGACTTAGGGAAAAAAAAGAACAAAAGAAAAAACCCAATTCTATATACTTTAAAACATAATGCCTTAGAGAAATGAGAAAGGAGAAATTGGACAATGACAGATGAAGTCCGTTTACTCTATCCTCAGTTATATGGGAAATTTTATTTTTTCTAATAGGGAACTAACATAGACCCCATGTCACTCACAGCACAGATGGCTGTGAGAATGTGAAGTCTATTCATTTAAAGCGAAATCACATCTTCATAACCATAATGCAGAAGAAGGCAAAAGAAGCATTTGCTACATATTAAACTGCACTTTCCCAGAAATGTTTTGTTTAGCTGTTAAAAATACCCAGTTAAGCATGTACATTTCACATTAGCAGAATGTACTGATTGGGATGTGTAACTTGAAATGGAGGTACAACAAGGGACCTTTAAAATTAGATAGTTGATACTTCTAAAATTAGATAGAAAATACGTTGATAGATAAAATCATCATATTTTCCAATACTTGAAAATTTTTAAATTTTAGCCTGTTTTAAAATGAAAAATACACTATGTGGAGTGACAGCAATTTAGGGGTTCTCTTAGAAGCCTTCTCACAGCTCTTCTCTTATTGCAATGAACCACCTCTTTCCAAAACCTTTTGGGAGAAGACTTCTTATACTTTAAGTTAAAACATGACATTTGGGAGCAGTTCACTGCTCCCAAATGTACTTCAATATTTATGCTAGATTTTTAACACAAGACATCCCCTGTAACTCAGAACTATCAACATGTGTGCTTTAAATCAACGGTTTTACCTAGACTCAACTTGACATTTGAATTTGCTGGCTGGAGGCTACACGAGGCCTTAGGCCTTCTTACTGCCTCGCTGCAGTGTCTACCTGCTTTGCAAAGCATTCTTTGTCACTGTGCCTTTCTTCAGCTTTGTGCTGCATGTTGCCCTCACCTACTGTGGCTCACTCCTTCCAGCACTTAAAAGGACTATGCTCTCTTGTGTGGTCTGGGAAGTGGCTGAGGATGCAGTTCTCAGTCTCTCAGTTCTCTTTCATTTCCAGTCACAAAAGGACCTGAACAGGAAAACTGGGATGATGGGTAGGATTAGGAAGACCCTGAGCATCTCAGAATCTCTTTTAAAATAGTGATTTCAAGCTACTCTTGCTGATGAAAAGGTAGAGATCTTAGGCTCTCTCTCTTCAAGGGAAGAGATTGTAGACTCTCCTCATCATGGAAGTAGAGTGAATGGCCTCTAAAAAGCAAAGATTTCCCATGTGTGCCCCAGCACACCAGTAAGTCTGAGGAATGTTCCAGACCTAATGTAGTTTTGTCTAGCTTATTCAGTAGCAGAAGAGCAGTCCATTGGCATGGGATGCATGTAAGTACAAAGCCAGGCACATAGGGAGTCATGAGTTAGTGCTTCAGCATAAAGTAGGTTAGCTACTGTCTCAAATATTGTTTAGAATAATTTTAGGATAGTGGGAAGGAAAACTTTGTATAGGAATAGCTTATTCAGGGTTCTCTACAACAAATGACTGTAAAAATTTTTTCAGACAAACATTTCACAGAACAGACCTTGCCTTCTGAAAGCAAACCCACTCTGCAGACTGGAATCCTGGTGTGCTGTTTAGGTATGCTGGAAATATACACTCCAAAGCATATAGAAATACTGCAACAGAAGGGAATAAGAGTAGGCTGAAAGGCTGGAGGGAGACAATGAGTCTGTGAAAAGATAATATTTAACACTTACGGGTAGCATTTCATTTTCATTGCACTTCACAAACATTGACTGATTAATAATCTCACAGCAATACACTGAGTCAGGTAGTACATTTCCTTCCTATTATTATCCCCAGTTGGTGGTGATGGTGAATGTACAGAACTAGATAGGGTTGGAGGGGACACATCAAGAGCTGTCTGAATTCTCAGTAGTATCCTACAGAATTCTTCCTTATTATTTTGATTTAAGCAAATTTTAGCTTTTGAAATCAGAGCCCACAGAGTGCCTCATTAACAACATTTTGCTGGCAGTGCTTCCATTTTTTCATTTCCAATTACAAGGCAACAAGTGAGTACTTCTTTGTGTACAACAGCAATGCCAGTCATTCGTGTTTGCAATATATCTGTTGTTGTTTCTGTTGGTGGGGACAGGGAGAGGAAAGAGGCACTGAGAACAGGCAGTGACTGGTATGCTCTCAGCAGCTGTCACTGCTGTCAATTACTTGGTTTTCATTTATAAAAGGCAATATGGGATCTTTAGCTTTTATAGTACCCAAGGAAGGCTCGTTGGTGATTATTGATTTTATTTAGTCCAGCGGAGCTGCTCACACACAGACTACAGTGAGTTGTGTGCTTCCTGCTGCTAGCTCTCTTGCCACTTATTGTTTTCAATTATTTATAAAATCCAAGGCACATCACAGAACAGTTCAGCATGGTCTCTGAGACTGGCTGCTATTACAGTGCTCCATCCATGTGCCTACCACTTTTGAAACAGGAATTGACATGAGCAAATTGCCCTAATGAGGTCTGATGCATTATGAAGGCGTGGACAGTAAAAAACTATACAAAATCTGATATAACTATCATAAGCTGCAAATACCATGGTCATCACTTTCCCAAGTAACCACCACTATGTCACTGGCTATCGGCAATTTAACGTGCTCTTCTGTAAATGACTCCATCCATTTTCTTTGTCCCAGCTTCTCTAAGTGTCTTGTGTGGATAACGATATGAAGACATCTGTTTCTTTCACTGAGAGACTACTTCAAGTCTCTCTGCTAAAAATGGTTCAGAAAAGTAAAAGAACTCTGCTTTTCTTCACTCAAAAGATCTGTGAAAAAATGTCAGTAAGGGCTTCAGAAGAAGCTTAATTGCAGGCAGATATTGAGAGGAGGGGAAAAAAAAAAAAAAAAAAAAAAGCTTTAAGGGGAAAAAGAACCAAGAAAGCATTCCTGGTCATACTTGTTTCCCACTTCATTCCTTGGAGCTAGAGGTTAGGAAAGAATGAGGAGCTGAACTCCTTACCATTTCCACCTCAGTTCTGGGGGCTAAGAGGGGGCATTACAGATCTAGTCAAAGTAGGACAAAAGATCAACAGACCTTGAAGAAGTGCCTGTGATCCCAGAGAAGGAGATTGGCTGAAACTGAACTTTTGTGGGAGCTTTTATTACTTTGGAAGGGCCTGAGGCTTTCCAGTTATCTGCAAAGCTACACTAGGACAGAAAAGGAGGAAATTGCCTTTGCTTAATGAAGGCTAAGCAGAATATAAAAGAGCTGGTCAAAAAAAAGATGGGTGTTAGTACAAAAATCATTTGTTGACTGGCAAAGAGATACAAACCTGAAGTATTTTAGCAGGTGTTTCCAAACAAATAACTGTTTTACTTATATTGGTATATAGCATACCCCAAGATACATCTAAAAATACAGGACCTAACTCAAACTATAGGGACCCTATTATATTTACTTTTAGATAAGATCCTAAAATAATTCTTTCCAGATTAGAATACTCATATTACTAACAATCACAGAATATAAGGTCCAGTAGTGGCATTTAGAACTAACAATATTGAAAAGTGAGCACAATATCGTAGGTGCAGATTGCTACTTTCAAGAAGCTGATGAAGTTTTTCACATTTGATGCTATTAAAATATCGTCTTACAGTACATGACATATAAGTGATTGTTATGGGTTTGTGTGGCGTGGTTTTCTTTGGTAGTGGGGGAGGGGGCTGTAGAGGTGGCTCCTGTAAGAAGCTGCTAGAAGCTCCCCCGGCTCCAAAAAGTCAGACGCGCCTCTGGCCCAGGCCAACCCCATCAGTGACGGTGGGAGCCCCTCTGGGAGAACATACTTAAGAAGGGGAACTAGCAGTGTGGGGGTTGGAATGTGAGAGGAACACCTCTGCAGATAGCAAGGTCAGTGAAGAAGGAGGGGGAGGAGGGGCACCTGAGGAGGCTGATGGCCCTGCAGCCCGTGGTGAGATGGCAGGCTGTCCCCCTGCAGCCCATGGGGGTGAACGTGGAGCGGAGGCTCCTGAAGATGGTGGTAACTCCATGGGAAAAACTGCGCTGGAGCAGTGTGAGACTGGAGAGCAGCCCGTGGAACGGACCCGCGACAAGGAAGTTCGGGAAGAACTGAAGCCCACAGAAAGGACCCGCACCAGGGAAGTTCAGGAAGAACTGAAGCCCGCGGAAAGGAACCACGTTGGAGAAGTTCGTGAAGGACTGACTCCCGTGGGAGGGACCCCACGGTGGAGCAGGGGACGAGTGAGGAATCTTTCCCCTGAGGAAAGGAGCAGCAGAGACAAGGTGTGGCGAGCTGACCCCAACCCCCATCCCCTGTTCCCCTGTGCCACCAGGGGGAGGAGGTAGAAAGAACCGGGAATGAGCCGGGAAGGTGGGAGGGGTGGGGGGGAAGGTGTTCTGAGGTTTGGTTTTCCTTCCTAATACCCTTGTTTTGATTTGATTTGTAGTCAATGAAATGGATTTTGTTTCTTCCCCAAGTTGAGCCTGTCTTTTGCCCGTGACCATAAGTGGGGAGTGATCCCTCCCAGTCCTTGTCTCGACCCATGAGCCTGCCTTTGTATTTTCTCCTCATCCCAACGTGGCCAGGGGCGGGGGTGGGGAGTAAGCGAGCGGCTTCATGGTGCTTTGTTACTGGCTGGGCTGAAACTGAAACCACGACAGTGATATATTTTGTATTTTTTATTTTCTTAGAATGGTGGTCCTAACTCCATAGCTCCTGATATGATCCCCAGAAAAGGATATAGAGAAACTTTTATTTATGTTTTATTTTATGTTTCATCTAATGTAGATTTGCTCTTTAAATAGTGTTTTTGCTTTCTTTTTGTCTTAGTGTGCCCCTAGCAGAAGCAATGAGACTTAACTACATTTCCATGAAAATTACTGGAAAAATACTTCTGAAATTTACTTTCAAAGCTTATTTACAATTTTTGCATAATCTTTTAAAGGAATTCTTTATCTTGTTAACTCTTATACTAAATTTTGCTTGGGAAGCAACCATAGAGAACAGTGTACAAGAATGAAAATATATTTATGGAAAACTTTCTGAAGTGTTCGATCACTTGCAGTATCAAGTGCTTTCAGAGGTTTCTTTGTCTAAAGTGGACAATTTTTCAAAATACAGCTTTCTTAGAGAACCAGCCATTGATGATGTAGTTCATACCATCTTCCTAGGATACTGATACTACAGGTAAAGTGCTAGATTCTCCTTTCTAGCCTCTGACACAAAATTAGGTGGCCTAAGAAGTCCAAACACATGAAGGAATGTGTCCCATATATTCTACGTCTATATATACTGTAAGTGAAGAAAGTAAGATAGTGGAAAAAGATGTTGGAATGAATAGAAGTTTCACTCATCACATCAGTGGAACTTATAATCAGCCTATATTAAAAAAAACCACAGCAACCGTCTGCTTGAATGTAATAAATGTTTCAAATTTCTTGTTAGCACTTGTTCATTCAACAACTTCTTCTTAAATCAAATAGTAAATGCACCATAAAAAAATATCATGCAAAGAGAAATACAGAAAAGTGGTGGTATGTAAATGTCACAGTAAAGAATGAAGATACAGTTTTAGACTTTATTCCAAAAAAGTGTTCTTTGTTGATGGACTCTGTGACTTGTGTGAAGATACATTCTGAGTAAGTAGGGTCAAACTCAGACCAGGAGGTCTGACCAGAAAGATCACCTTTCAGGATCAAGGCTGCTTGTAACTCAGTCTCCTGTTTTGTACAGGTAGATTTTATGTTCACTCTTTGCCTTAATCTTCATGGTCCAAATAAAATTTAAGCAACCAGCTTCATGACAGATTTAATGTTTTTCTTAAATACTTGAAAACATACCAAAACCACAAACTGTAAATGTGTTAGAACTGTAAGAGAATGGTCGTAAGAGAGAGTACTCATAATGGTCAGGAAACATTATACACTTCTAGCTGTGATTTTTTTTTTTAAACCATAGTTTGGTTATTGTATTTAAGATAATAATCTTGGGGGACTTAAGGGAGTATTTTGATCCCTTTTATAGCATTTGTTGCAAGTGAATCAGTCAAAATATCAGATAGGAAAGATCTGTTTCATGTTACAGTTTATAAATAGCTTATGCTTCTAAAGCCAGATATGTGATTCATACACTAAATCTTTTCCTTTCTTTGCAAAATGCACTAGGAAGATTAAAAAATTATAAATGAAATTATTATTTCCTCCAAAGAAAGAAATTTTTAAGCACAGGGATGTATAATACTGTGTACTTTTTGAAGCTGAAAAAAAAAGGAATAAAGGAAATATAAAGACATTTTAGAATAAATACTAAAAGCAGCTTCAGTCATCAGCCCATTTATACACTACAGCACATGTATATTCTAATTAACACATGTATGGGGGTTTGGAGTACTGCATAGATGCAGGGGATCTTCCTGTGTGAATTTACCTGTAGAGTAACAGCCTAAGTAGTAAATTGTGTGTTTAGGACTGCAAGTTATATACATTCATTTGCACAGAATGAATGAAAGGTCTAAAGAACAATGGAAACTGGAAACTAAGTATTTTCTAATAATAATAAAGACATTTTAAACTTAGTTCATCTAGAATTAAGGAAAAATTATATTCCTATGACCATCGCTCCAATCAGTTGGTGAATTTTGTATTCCCAGCCTAAATTTCTAGAAACCTAGTTTTCCTGGAATTAAATAGCAATAGTAATAGTAACAGTCACAGTAACAGCAATAGCAATAATATTAATCATAGGAATGTGTCTATAAATATGTTTTTTAGGAAACCAAACGTTCAGTCCAAAGTTCACTTGTGCTTCTTGACATTAAGAAAATATTTCCCTTTCTATTTAAACATGCTCTTTTACTCTCACAATAGAAATGGGGAATGAAGTGGAATTTTCTGTATATCGCATAGCAAAATTTGTGGAGAAGGCTCATGTAGTCTTGTAGACAAAGTGCACTTGGATGTCAGCCAAATATTTTTAATAATGTTGTAGAGGTAGTTTTGGACATATCTAGCTAGACAGCTATGATATTTAGGCATCATAAGGTTAGTCATCCTTGATGAGCAAAAAGGTCCTATTATCTGGTTTTACAGTAATCTGAGTACATTAAAGATTAAATTCTTGTCCTGTCAAAGTCAATGCGGAAGGCAGTAGGCAAAGATTTCATCATAATAGTTGAATCTGGATCACATTAATATATTATGTGAAAAATTCTTTTAGCTGAGGTTTTTACTAAGACAACAGGATGGACCATCCGGATATTTTAGTCACTTGGAAACTGTCCTTTCTATATTATGGAGGTAATCATTTCACTTGAGAACTCCCTTTTCCTCCAGAATTCAATCATTCTATCATTTCCAAAGATTTTGAATTTGATTACTATTTGACCATAAACTTGACCACACTTACTTGCTTGGGTCCATAATCAAATAATACTAACAGAACCTATATTTAATTCAGTATGCGCTGTTTCTTATTGAAATTAATGATTTATACAGTTTCAAAAGCTGTTGCTCCAACAGCCAGCCATGGACAGAGAATTTAAAAAGAAACAGTTAGCATTGAGAGTGTTCATTCCAAAGAAACCACCACCAGCTTTGATAAATAGACAAAGCCTGATAAAAGTTTGATTCCCATAACCTCTCCAGTTTCTGACAGCAATTTTTTTAAAATGAAGCTTTGTAATAAGTGGAATAATAAAATTCTGTCAAGAGTTCTGGATTTTTCATAATGATTGGGCATACAGCTAAACAGGATACCTTTTGCTTTGTGTACTATACTATAATCAAACTTTCAGTAAGTCATGTAGTTATTGAAAGGTAAAACAGATATACCCATGCAAAACCTGAAAAATTAACTTCTGATTTAATTTTACTGAGAAAATTCTTAAGCCATTTTGCAGAGTGCTAAACCCCATATTTTCTTCTGCTTGCCAATGAATAAAGAAATCATTATTAATTTAGATGATAGAACTTAAATATGCAAACCTTAAAAAAAATGGTAAGGTTCACGGACTCAAAGTTCAAGTTTAGGATATTATTTAAAATCCTAGCAAAAATTAGAGACCCTCAGGACTAGCTTCTCAACTCTTATAAACTAATGAATTGCTGCTGAAGTGAGGTCAATGTGCACTGGGGAAAATCTGGTTGCTAGTACATGTATCGTTGAGGGATGTTTTTTCAGTCAGCTGACATTCTCATTCAGGAAATGAAGCAGGAAACATTTCATTAACAGTGAAAGAGAATAAACCTAGTGAAAAACAAACAAGGCACAGTCACAGGATCAGACATTAAGTGGGTGAAAATTGACATAGCTCCATTAAAAATAATGTCACTTTACACCAGCTGAGGATCTGGACCTTACTTCTTTAATTAAAGTTGATTCCAAGATATTAAACAAGGACTGTTATCAGGCTTTCTGGATTATTGCATAGCTCTTACCTACACTATTTTAATCAACTGAGTCCAAATTGGTCTTATTAAAAATAGATTAGCATTCATCAATATATGGAGAGAGCTTAAGGTAAGACAAACATACTCCTGAAGCATAAAACTATTATCATTTCACTACATGCAGAGGAAATGTTCAACAAAGTTGAGTGTCCTATTTGTGTGACTGGAAGTTCAGATTAGAAAAATTTCTTTTATTAAGACTATTGTAAAATACTTCCAGCAACTAAGAAAGAGAGTCATAGCACTTATCTTAAATTGCAGCAGATACCTTGGGACTTCCCATTTTTCTTTTCTTTTCCTTTCTTTTCTTTTCTTCAAAAAAAAAAAAAAATCACCTTTTTACCTTTGTTAGTTTGTGAAACACATTAACAGTGAAGTCACTAAGAGTCAGACAATAAGGCTAATCTACATGCTGATGAAATGATGACCTAGTTGTTTCATGTGTTTGGAAATAGATAATGGCCAAACTTTGTACAAGTGAAACTCTGACATAAGGCACTTCAGTGCAATGGATCTACCTGATGAAGCCTGGCACAGAAAAGGCCTCAACTGAGTGATGTTAGTGTGATCTTTGTAGCCTGATACCCTCTTCCTGATCTGGGCACGCTGGTTTGAGATATTATACCCTTCCCACTGACCCCCAATTGCTCATTACCACCCAGCAGCTGGATGTTGGCACAAGTCGTTGGCAAAGTTGTTTTTGTGGACACTCCCATGTATGTTTACAGTAAAATCAGTCCTGTTAACCCAGACCATCTACTTAAACTGTTTAAAATACACAGCTGGTTTTGCAACCGGCTGCACCATGCAATAGTGAGAGCAGTGTTTCCTCAGAAGGACAACGATCAATAGCTGTTGGCAGTAAGATCTTAAACCACAACAGCTGCTTGCAGAGCAAACATCTGCCTATGGCCAGACTTCCACGGTCTTCTGCTTTCCTCAGCTCAGTGGCTGTAATGAACCTGAGGCCTGCGGGCTGCCTGAACAGTTTAACAGACTGGACTAATTTTTTTAGGATGGATATAGAGACATAAAACCAATTTTGTCCTGAGTTGTTCAGGATAGATACCTAAAAATTTAAAGTGTGCACTATGCATACTCCAGCTATTGCACTGTAAATACTAAGAATACAACCTGGCCTCTGGGTTTCATAACTCATTAAAGTGTCTGTAATTAGAACCAGCCTGTTCATATGTTTTTTTAAAGCAATGCATAGACTCTTCTAATGTAGGAAAAATCTGGATAGTGTGTACAATGATTACTCTGTTTCTGGATTCTCATGACCAGGAGAGCCCAGGTCAGCTTTTACTGAGGGTAATTGGGGTTTACCCGGGAGAAATGTCAGCTCGAGGACTACCCTAAATGCTGTGGACTTCTTTCAGAATATACTCAGAAGAATTACTTCTGCAACCTATTGCTTCATTTATTTTACTTGCCTCCTGCTCCGCCTGATGCACAAAGGTACAGTTTTAAGCTGTGGAATCTGGTTTTGTAATTAAGTCTACTGGAACTCCCGCTTTTTAATAAGGGCACACTGGTTTGGCTTGACTTCTAGGGACCCCCAGATTGAACAATACGGCAGCACTATTTTTACCCTTGACAGGACATAGCTGGCATATCTTCTCTATTGTTACTCCATATCACAGTGAATAATTTATTCATTCAATTCAGAGAGCTATTTTAATGCAATGGCTTAGGGAGTAGGAGGTTCCTCTTTTTACCAAAGAAAAAAAGTTAGGTAACAGCTTAAAATGATAAAGAAATAAATGAAACTCTCTCTTAACCTCTGCTGAACAAGATGATTTTCATCCCAATGAATGTCTTCTCACACATTTCATGCAGCACATAGCACCAATGCTCCCAATAAGGCAGCTATTTTTCAGCTAGAAAAATACTTGTCACAACTTATATGGTTCAAATAGGAGGTAGACATGGCTAGAGCATAGCAATACAATTTTAGCGACAGGTAGCTGTAAATCTAGAAATGTATCTTTTTTCATTAAAAGACCTTGAGGGCCAAAGTCATGACTGAACAGCTCAAGACTCACTAAGATACAACCGAAGATAACAATAGAACCACTCTCTGGTGTACCATGATCTCTGATGCTAATGGGACATAGATCACAGATAAAAGAGTAAACCCCAAAGATTAATACATGGACATGAGCTGATAAGCTGGAAAAATTGATTTATTTCTTTCTCCAAAGTTCCCACTTAAAAAGATTGTAAATAGATTCCAGTTATTCTTTTTACTTTATGTTTACTTCATTTACTAAATAGTTATATAAAAAAAATGGGATTATGACAAATGTTTAAAATCCACCTAATTTGTGTTGTTAAACCATCTTTCAATAAAGAAAAGAAAATCCACTCCCAGGAATAAGACTATACCTACTTAGATATCAGATACTACAGTCACAAATGTATAGTACTTTTCTGCAGATCTCAGTTTAAAAGTACATTAATAAGTCTTAGGAAAAATATAGTTTCTTTTCCTATAGAGTAGCTTATTTACTTGCACTGTGGAATCTGAAATGTGATTTAAATAATAAATTACAGAGCATAGTATCTGCCCATGATAAAAACCTGAAAGATACCCATTCTCTCTCTTTTAACTAGTATACAGCAAGCTGATAAGGCCACAAATTAAAGCAAGAATTGTTTCTCCTGTACAGTCACTCACTGCCCTTTTCTTTGCATAAACATCACTGGGTTGTATACACGTATTGACTTCCTTATACTTTATTTCAAAACCCAAAACTACTAGGAAAAAGTATCACAACATCAAGACCTCAGAAAAAAAAAGATCAGAACATGAAAAAAAAGGGGTAATCCGGGGTTCAAGGTGACTGCAAGATTTGAAATCTAAAACTTTTTTGAATCAATATTAGAAAACTGCTAAAGATCAGCTTTTTTTTTACAGAAATCACACCACATTTTTAATGTCCAAGTTGTAAAATAA
>VYZV01007500.1:37796-53468 GCA_013401275.1 Pandion haliaetus | reverse complement strand
TAATAAATACAGCTAATGATCTGACTTTAACAAAATACTACCTATTCTTGGTTTTTCATCATAGTATGTTTGTATAATATACTGCCAGTATTTTCAGCAGAATTGGCTCCTCTCTTTTCCTTTCCTTCTTCCCAAGTTTTATCTTAGGTAACAGCAATACTGGAGATTTTACTCAGTGAGGCATGGCATTGAGGGTGTCTGATGCATCCACAATGTATTTGAGGCAGTACGGAGGAGGCATCAGGGTTATTGCCACTATATGTGACAATAACTGTTGAAAGGTGCACCTTTCAAAGGAGGCTATTTTAGGCAAGAGAGTAAGACCCATCTCTTGGAATCACATTTGTTCTAGTGCTAGAAATGTTTTTGAAGGTGCTTCCATTCAATTTTGGAAGAAGCTGCTGTGAACGTGTCGGTGCGCAAGCAAGCATAGACAGTTGGTTTTTTTAAGCTTTGCTAGCTGCTTTGCTAAGTGTCTGACCATTTAGGATATTGAGACAGTTTCTCCAAAGACAGACAGAGGCATTATAAAGAGAGAAGTGAGTTTCTTCTTCACAGGACATAGAGTTTGGCTCTGTGAACAAGAAGTTGGTGTGTGCCTCTCTCCCCCCTGTAGCTCCTGAGGGTAGTACTGATCTGTTCCAAAAGGGTCAATCAAATCCTGAAGCCCTTTCTCCGTGCCTGATCCTGTTACACCTGCTCAGGTATACGAGTACTTTGCAGATGGTGAGGGAGTACAAGTATTGCCTTCTCATTCGTGTCATTGTGCTGAAAATGTTTGTCTATCACTTTGGCAGAGTGAAAATCTGCAAAACCCAATGTTCATCACTAAGTTAACTCAAATGAATTACTTTGCTTTAAGAGAGCTCCTGGTGTCATATAAAACACAATTACTTGAATATGGTTAGATTCCCATGATGGAGTAATTAAACTTCAAAAAGAACACAGCAGAAAAAGGCTAGTTTGACCCCAAAGCTTTGTTCTTGAGTTTTACTTATGCTTACTGCTACAATTTCATACAACTTGTGGAAGTCGATGGCTAACTTTGTTTGGCTTACATATGAGCAGATATTTTATTTTGTATTTACTTTCCATTGAGTCTTTTAAACATGTTTTATACTAGCAGATTTTAGTATCAGACAGCCAACAATGTGTTAGTATGTCAGCCAACATGAAATGCTAAAGGGAAGGTTTTAATAAGGATATTAATGTTTTGTTCAGGAAGTGTATTGAGTTGAAAAATGTTAATTTACATTTAGAAATTTAAAATGTCCTTCCTTCTGTTTATGGTTAATCTGATTTTTTTGATCTTTTATTTGATTTTAATATTTAATGTTCTTAATTTCTTAAAGCCAAAGCCAACTGAAACAGTCACAACTGATGAGTCTGGGGTAAGATTAGTAAACTGACCCCAGTGGTTTTACCTCTACTTGAGTTTATTCTTTTTACCATGTCTATTTTCCACCAATTTTTTCTGTATTTTTCATAACTGTCTTACTACAAAGGTGTTATGCAGTGGTTTGCATTCATTGTCAATGTACTATCGAAGTCTACTACAAACAAACCCAATATGATCCTTATTAACAAACGAGAAAACTTGGAAATGCATGTGATGTGTGAAGCATTTCTACAGGTCCTGTGTTTTTAGCATGTAATTTTTCCTTTCATATCATGCTTATCAAGGTGAAAAGGCCCTCAAGATACATTTTCAAATCTTACCTGTTCCACCTTTGCATTTGATGTTGTTTTTCTGGAAGTGTTGCATGTTTGAGTTTGTATTTCGTTTGACTTCTCCATGATGCTCTTCAGAACTCTGAAGACAGCGCTAGAATCTCCATCACTTTTTTCCGTCTGTTCCGGGTGATGAGGTTGGTGAAGCTGCTTAGCAGAGGAGAAGGAATCAGAACTTTACTGTGGACATTTATTAAGTCATTTCAGGTTAGCAAAATTTATTTAAATTTGCTTTATAATTGCAACCATTTATACACCAAATTTTATGAAGCAATACTACTGTAGAGTGCAAAAAACCATTTCTTTTGAAATTCATGCTATCAGTAATGACATATTTAAATATATTTGCATACTAATGCCAAAATAAACTTCACCAGTTACTTCAGTGAGTCCAAGGGTCATTCTTTGTCATTTAATATTGGCTGTTACTATGAGATTTCTGCGGTACTTCATAAAAAAATATTTGGTGTATCTAAAAGGGATAGGATAGGTTTGATGCACACAGGTCTCATATTTCCGTGCATGTTATTAGATGACTACAAAAGAGGAATTTAATCTTTTTTTTATATAAAACTGATTTCATAAGTATAAAAAATAGATATTTGAATCCTTGCTCCTGAAAAATCTGATTAATGTGAAGTTAATGGAACTCCATAACTGTATAGAAGGAAGTATCTTTGTGTTGTCAGAATCAGTAATGAAAGTAAAATTAAAAACTGCTAAAGATGATTCTTGCCCCTGAATTGCTGGCAGAAATAATTTAAAATATAATGAAGTTCGTGTTTATTGTATGTGGCAAAATATTAAGAGTGACAGGTAATAACATTTTAAGCACTTGCATAGGAAGAAAAAACTTGGAAAAGCCTGTGTTGTACAAAGAAATTATTTTTGTAAATGGAAATTGAAATTATGGTGTGAAATTATTAAAAGACAATGCATCTGTCCTGTTTCTAGGCTCTGCCTTACGTTGCCCTTCTGATAGCCATGCTTTTCTTCATCTATGCTGTCATTGGAATGCAGGTAATTACAGAATGTTTTTAGCATTAAACAAAAGTACAGTGTTTGGCTACTCTGAGACTTGATTACTAAGGTGCTTATTGAATCATTCCTTTGATAGTGGTGCTATATATAAGGCAGAGCTTTCAGAATAACGTAAAAATCTTTTTTTGGCTATGATTTTGGTAGTCAGAAAATCCAAAAATATGAAAGAGCTTGGTGTGAGCTTATAGTATCTTGGTTTGCTGAAAGGAGCCACTCCTCTTCCATGTACTGTGAAGTTTATTCCTATGCATGAATGTATGAAAGAATGCATGGGGTTTTTTTACTATAGACTTGTTTTGGGAATCAGGTATTAAAACTCCAGCTTTTTTTATTTTTTAAAAAAGTCTTTCCCATATGAGAAGAATAGAACTAGGAAAAGAACCTAGCTAAACATTTAGGCACAGCTGAGCCTGTGGTTCATCAGGATATATGTACAAGATGTACGAGCACAGAAAGGATTTTGGTAACTTAAAAAGTAGAAATGTGCTGTTGGGATGAGGGTGCCACTCCTCACGCCAGCAGCAGTGCTATGAGGGCAGAACAGGTTCTCCAGTCTTAGTAACTGGAAATAGCTAGGTAAGAGAAATCTGTCAGGAAACTTCCTAAAATTCATACTACTGAGCCATTTCTAGTGGGAGGATGGGATAGCTGTTTGAGAGGGGACTGCACAGACTGCAGGAAAGCAGCAGATAAAAGCACTGAGCATGGAGCTGTGGCTGGGAATGTGGTTTGAGTTGCATGGTAGTCTCTGTGCCCCACATGAGATCTAGTGCTGGAGGAGCATGGCTGGATGACGCATCAACAGTTTGGTAGAAGTTCCTGTTANCCCCCCCCCCCCCCCCTTTTCCTGATAACACCAGTTTTCCTGTCGTAAGGCTTTAGGATAGCTCTGTGTTCCATAAAACTTTACAGATGTTTTCTTTTGTTCTCAAAGTTGTAACATTCTTCAAATCAGCACTAAGGGAGGTTCTAATTAAATGGTATGAGAAGAAATATGCTATGGAGAGTCATTTTGCTTCCTGATTCTTTCTCTTCATCATTTATCCAAAAGCAACTTAATGTCCTTACAGTCCAGCAGCACATATTCAGACCATAATGGTGTTAATGTCTCTAAATTAAGTAACAGCCTTCACTATATTGTAAGAGGATATAAACGCATTATATTGGGGAAGAAGAATGGTCGTTTGGCCAAGAAATTGCAATTTAATTTTGAAGAACTGAACTCACTTCCATCTCTGGGTGTGGCAGGATGCCCAGACTCTCTGTGCTTTGGCTTCCATCTTTGCATCTCTTTTTCTCTATTTAGATTCAAGGTTTTCAGGACAGCAGTTATTTCTTATAAGTATGTACAATATTTAGCATAGTAGGGCTTTAATATCAGTAAAGGACTCTAGGTGCTAGTTTAAAAGAAATAATATTTTCTCACGTGAAATACAGGAATATGTGTTAGTATTATAATGGTTTATAGATGCCAAAATAAATTACTAAGAATTGTCTTGTACATGTGGTAAATTTACTACATTTACATCATTACCAGGAAAAATCTAAAAAGAGTAAAGGAAGTGTATTTGTGAAAGTGTTTTTCATACATACTGAAGCAAGTTTAGACTGCAAGGCCTACAGCTTCTGACAGTACAGGTCACTAGGATGAAAGCCAAAATCCTGTTTTATTGCAGGTATTTGGAAAAGTGGCCATGAGGGACAACAATCAAATAAACAGGAACAACAATTTTCAGACTTTCCCCCAAGCTGTGCTTCTTCTCTTCAGGTGAGTAAACCTTAACCCTTATTTAATGCATCCCATTTCATTGATCTATGAAACCATGGATTTGTTCCATGTACCATGGATTTGTTCAAAATGTGTTTGCAAGTGAGAAGCATTTTAGCAAAACAAGCACATAATCTCTATGGTGTATGCTGAGTGTGCATTGGCACAACAGGGTTCTCATCAGGTGATACAGACCTAAACTCATTACAGCTATTGTGAAACATCTCATTTGTGGAGTAGTTGTCTTCAGGTAGAGTCCAGACATGGTCAGCCCTGATATTACTCTGTAGGTGTTGGGAAAGGTGAAAAACACTGTGCTCTTACTGTAATCTTTAGAAGCCCAGCTAGCATGACAGCTTGAAAAAATGAAAGGTTGTTGCAAAGATAAAGAAATAAACTGTTCTTTATGTTTGCTGAAGAGACGACAAGAAGTGGAGGGTATACCTTGCAGAAGGGAAATATCAGATAAGCAGTAGGCAAAACTTTTTGATGGCAAAGGTAGCTAAGTCTTGATGTAGGGTATAGAATCTCCATCGCTAGAGAGCTTAAGAAGAGGGTAAACATCTGCCAGGAGTGCTTCAAAATGTCCTGGAGCAAGGAGAGGGAATGACACGTAACAAGGACGCCTCTAAAAGTGACAACCGTGAGAGCTCTCTTGCCTATGATTCCATAACCCCACTTGGCTCCTATGCATTGTTACTAACCTGGTTGGCAAAACTGGCAGGTCTATCTGAGACCAAGGGCATCACCCAATGAGATCTAAGTCACTTGATGCATGTAAAGCCTTTTGCCTTTGAAAGTAGGTAACGAACACATCCAAAAATGTCATCAATATGTAGCTGTCTTCTAAATATTTGGAATCATGGCTCTGTACATAGGCATTACCCAATTATGCAAAAAATGCAATAGCAGAAGTTAGAGAAGCATTTCTTCAACCATGCTGAGGAAAAGTCAGTTCATCTTTTACAAATAGATACTTTCCACTTTTATGAGCGGTTTTTATACATAACACTGCTTTCGTACACAGGAGCTCCACTGCAACAAGTCTTTAACTTGCAGATCAGTTTGGGGTTCAAATTTTTACATGCAAGCCTTTATGGTGCATTAGTCTACCTCATAAAATGTGTCTGCAATGTCAGATCTATGCTTGCCATTTCTGAAACATGCTTTGTATTTTGTTAATTAGCTCCTGCTCTGAAAAGTTCATGATCTGTCTTCACATTTGTGCTTCTACAGTTCCAAGCATTTTGTCAAAACTTAACTAATTAATACATCTTTAATACATCTTGATCAAATAATGCTTAATTTATCTTTTTGACCTTATGAAGGTGTGCAACTGGAGAAGCCTGGCAGGAAATCATGCTGGCATGCTTGCCTGGAAAACGCTGTGATCCGGAATCTGATTATAATCCAGGGGAAGAATACACATGTGGAAGCAATTTTGCCATCATTTATTTTATCAGTTTTTACATGCTTTGTGCATTTTTGGTGAGTCTAGCTTGTGCTTATTAACAGAAATAAGCTTTGGCATTTTGACTTTCTTCTGAACTAAGACAGTAGTGGGTTCAGAGAACAATTGAAAACCCCATATAAAAAATATTTTTGCAAGGTTATTTTTTTCTGTACACAGTTGGAAATTATGTATCTTACACTGATTTTTACGGTGAGGGTGGTAGAACACTGGCACAGGCTGGCCAAAGAGGTGGCCAGATTCCCCATCCCTGGAAAGATTCATGGTCAGGTTGGACGGGGCTCTGAGCAACCTGATCTAGTTGAAGATGTCCCTGTTCATTGCAGGGGGGTTGGACTAGATGACCTTTAAAGGTCCATTCCAACTAAAACTTCTACGATTCTATGATTCCGAATTTCCATGTGCAAGATGTTCTTCTGACCACATATATGCAGGAGTGGTTAGTTGCACGTTTGAAAGCTAAGTTAACAGTCTGTTCATCAGCTATTATTTAATGCATTTCTCAATAGTATAATTAAATATTCATTAATAATAAAGCTGCAATTCCTTTGACTTATTAGTAATGCTATTTGTATTATTTAAACTTAGCAGAACTTGGATTTGTGTCTCTACAAGTGGCTGTGGCACATGAGATGTGAATGATAACCTTTCTCCCTAATCCATGGCATAATGCATTATTTGCCCTAAAATAATCTTAGAAATATGTTTTTCCTCATTGCAGGTGTCTGGTCTAAGCTGGTTGATTTGTTCTGTTCACAGTACTGTCTCCTTGCAAAAGGAAGGTGTTCAGACAGAGTTCTGTGAATTAATGTAAACATACATGTTCTGCTGCTATGTATCATCATCTGTGTTAACAAAACACATGCAGAAGTCTTACTGTCTTGACATTGAACCTTATTAATACAAAAGCTGTTTCATCAGATCTACACTGTGTCAAATACATGTATTGGATCTGTTCTTTAATTTTACGTAGTGGGATCTGGCAAATCCAGGAAGAGAAAACAAAACCATGTTACAGCCTAAGTCAAAGACTGAGTACTCTAAGATGGAATCACACTCTTGTCATACCATTACTTGATAGAGTTCCAGTTAGTCAGTTAAATGGTTAGCAAGTATTTTCTGGGATATTTGATGATATTTGCCAAAAATCATCATTTATGAGATCAATTTATTTGTTTGAATTCTTAACCTGCTACCTTATAAAATTATTTTATTTACTGAATATTTTTTTTTAATTTCAAAATAATTAAGGCAGATTGTTCTTTATTACTTTTTTAGATTATAAACTTATTTGTGGCTGTCATTATGGATAATTTTGATTATTTAACACGTGACTGGTCTATTCTGGGTCCCCATCATTTGGATGAGTTCAAAAGAATATGGTCAGAATACGACCCTGAAGCAAAGTAAGTTAGATCATTTCTCTGATAGGTTTTATCTGGTAAATCAATAAAAGCAGAGCACAGTGTATTTTTGGGGAATGAATGTATGTCTGGTAACTGATGTGTGTTGATTCTAGGGGAAGGATAAAGCATCTTGATGTGGTTACGTTACTGAGACGCATTCAGCCACCACTTGGTTTTGGCAAATTATGCCCTCACCGAGTGGCCTGCAAGGTAGGTTTTACCCTGTTTTCTTTCTAGGTTTCTCTCACAGTTCAGTCATTCAATTCTGCCCCATATGTGTCATGTATGCAGAGTACTCCTCTGTTCACAAGGTCTCCTTCTCTCTCAAGTTTTCCCATTTTTTTGCAGGCTTAACTTAAACCAGCAAAAATAGTGTCATTTCTTTCAGTGTACTCATTTGAGTAGTTACCACCAATGTAAAATTCTTCACCAAGCATCAGAATTAAAGGGGTCAGTCTGTAAATCTACAATTAGTCTATTATTGTCATGTATGTGAACTACCTCATCCCAGCATTTCTGGTGACGCAGTATCACATATAAGACTATTCAGGCCAGTGACATTTCTGATTTCTCTTCAGTCCCAGGGAGAAGAGGGTGGTAGTTTACTTTAGTTGACAATTAATTTTTGGTACAATACTTTTACAGTCACATTCATGAGAAGATTGCTGCACATGAAACATAGAAATGAGATTGAAGGGTGGGAACTGCAAGATGATAAACCAAGCTGAAGTGAATAACTGTGCAATACAATATGTAGCAGTAAGAAGACTGAAAATTAAAGGGAATTAAAAATTATGTAGAATTTTGAGGACTTCAGAACTATGGATATTGTGGTTTTAGCAGTTTCAGCAGGAATAAGATCAAGCCTTTTAATTAAAGGATTGTTACAATAGCTCTGTCATTTGTATTTCTTTTATCTGTTTTATAAATAGGTATGTTGATATATAAACCACTGGGTTCAAATGGAATGCCACAAGGCGTACTTAAAGCAAACCTGTATCTATACGTTAAGATAAATTATCCAAATGAGTAATACTTTTAAACTAGAACAGAAGAAAATCCAAGTCAGACAGTAGGGAAAGATTTTGATAGATTAAATAGTGTTCCTGTGACAGACAAGGTCACAGCAATACTGCTTTAAAAGCTGAACACTAATGCAGAGATGGACTAATCCAAAGAGGAAAGCCCCTTTCACACTAATTCGGTGTAGACAGCATAGGAGATGCATGGCATCACTGAGAAGTTACCTGAGAAATGAATTGGCTTATACAAGATAGGCCTAGTGCTGTGGTTCTTCATGGAGCATGAGGCTGGAGGAACCCATGGGAAACCTGGAACATGACTGCAACTGGAGTGCATGCTCTTAAATAACTGCATTTGTCCTTAATACTTGCATAGTGTGACTTACAGTCATAGCCAAGGACTGGGCTTCAGTATTCGCAAATTAACTCAATAAATAGCTTATGAAAACTACTGGGCAGTTTTAGCTTTTGTATAGTCATACATGTGATTGATATCAGAAAGAAGCGATACTGGTTCGTTATTATAAGCGGCTAGGATGGAAGACTCAACTTTTTTTGAAGACATAATTTTTATGCCTCTCAGTGGATATTATTCTTTGAACACGTCAGCTTTTCAGACATGAACACTAGGAGTTGTTTTTTCAAACAGAGCCGCATCAAAATTTGTTTTCCTTTTTTCATTTACAGAGGTTAGTAGCCATGAATATGCCACTAAACAGTGATGGAACCGTCATGTTCAATGCTACTTTGTTTGCTTTGGTTAGGACTGCTCTAAAGATAAAAACAGAAGGTAAGGTTCTTAGCTGTAAAGCTTTTACTGCACTTGTCAGAAAGTGCAATGAGGAAAAGTTAACAATTTACTTTATTCATTTTGTTGGACCTGAAACCTTAGTCTCACTGGATTTGGTTTGCTTTTGGATCATGGGTATTCACTGTTGTTGGGATTGATTTGCTAGAAAATGAAAGGAAAGGGATAGTGGGGCCAGAGCCCAAGAAATCTCAGAAATTATTACATGCTTTTATCTGGTCAGATAAAAACATGTAGCTGTCGCATAACAGGAGTTCTACTGCAAGGGATGAATGAGTTGCCCTTTCTGTCCAACCAAGATGCTCCTTTCTCACTGCTCTTTAACTTGGTGCCTTGGATCCCGCATTGGTGCCACTGCAGCTTTTGCACACTTGAAAGCAGCATCCCCAGTTTGGTTGAGGTCAGTTCTGACTGGGTTGAATGGATTTCTCTCACTTGCATCAAAGTGGGAAAAGTTTTAAAAAATAGTGGTATCTTTCAAAGAATTTTCTCTCTATTTTCATACATTTTTTCATTATTTTGCAATCTTTTACTGCTGTTCTTGGCAGAATTTTAGTTTCACTGCCAATAACAAACTAGTTAGATTAAGCCCCCTCAGGCATCGCTGTGGTTTAGGTGAGCACTGCAGGAGATGAAAAACTAGTCAGTAGTCAGTTGCCTGAACTTTCAAGCCTATACAGCTGAGTAATTACTATGATTAAACAAATAAAGTCTCAGCTTTGGATCAAGAAGGAAATGGCTTGTAAAGAGCAAGTCATCACTTTCCGCACAATTTAAGTGGAGGGTATTAAGCAGTGACAAAGTAGAGCCAAGATCTGTAAATTACAGTTGGCCTCTGCAGTACTCCAGAGACTGATTTGAAAGCCCCAGGAGCTCACTGTCTTACACCCTTTCTTCTCCTTAGTTGTTGTAGTATTGTTATCTGCTACTTCACATAGCTTAGGCTTGCTGCAGAGGATCTCTATCGCAGTCTTTATTTGTATACAGCTAATTAATATCCAAAGGATCATTCATTGCAGCTGGTTGAAACATAATTGCCATCTTCCATTTTTCTATTTCATTGCCACAGGTAACCTAGAGCAAGCAAATGAAGAACTTAGAGCAGTTATAAAGAAAATATGGAAGAAAACAAGCATGAAATTACTTGACCAAGTTGTCCCTCCAGCTGGCGGTCAGTCTGATAAACTTTGCGATATGCTATTCTCTGTGCATTTTGGTCTTTCTAGATTGTTAGGAACCAAAGAAATAAAATTACTAAATTTTGCAATTATAGTTTCATTAAACGACAACAAATAACAACAACATAAATACAGAGAAAATTATATCCTGTTACACTAGATAATACATACAGGACTTGTAAGTACAACTTCCTTCGATCAAAAAGAGAGGAAAATGTTATGCTTATTTTCTTGCTTGAACAAAATATCTTATTAGACCTAAATCTAGTCTTGATTTCAAATCATTCAGCAAAATAAACCAAACTTAGTTTGATTTCAATGCATTGAGCAAAATAACATTTTGTACTAATTAAGCTTGATAATATACACTACATTATAGCTTAGATCCTTGTTTGTGTTGAATACTTCTGGGAAAAAATTAATTGCCAGCTTAAAAATATATTTTTTTTTTCTAAATTAGTAAAGCAAGAGGCTAAATTATCTCAGTTACACTCATTTAAACCAGAGCAGTTCCGTAGTCAACAGATAATGGAAATGGTTCAGAGTTATGCCAGTATGACTGAGATATGAATATGGCCTGTGCAAAGAGATACCTAAATTCTAATGACACCAATACAAGAACTACAAGGCACGTATATTAGGTGTTGCTACGTGCTGTAAAATGACATGTCAAATATTTGTTATATCTCTCTTTTTAAATATATATATTCTGATATATATATTTAGCCTTTTTCTATATATACATTTTTATTAATATGCTGTAGTGTAGGTTTAGGTGACTGTTTCTTACTTGCTTTTTCAAGTTTTAAAGGTGCAGGATCTGTTGCACTGTCACCCACACCCGGGATGTATTTATCTAGACATCCAATACACAGATCCGTTGTAATCATCTGGTATTTCTTGTAGTTTATTGTACTTTTATAGTGTTACGGCAGCTTTCAAGACTGATCAGACTCAGGTTTGGAAGCAGACTCAAGATCCCAGGCCCGATGGTGGTGGTGGAGGCTGATCCCTTTCTGAAGGTGATACTCTCAGTCTCTAGGGGAGGAAGAGCATGCTGGCTGCACTGCTGTTCAGCATGACCCAAGAAGCAGCATTAGCTTTGTCGCTGGAGGGAGCCACTTGCTCTTGGTGTGGTGGCTGCCAGATAAGAGTGGGGATGAAGGAAAAAATCTAGCAAATTTGACTATCCAAAGGGGAACTGATACTGCACATTTAAAACAACTTTTTGTGTTCTACTCTGTTGTTTTTAGCCTTACACCTAAGTGCTTGCATGGCATAGATGAATTGCTTTGTTATTGTTGTAACTATGTGCTTGAGCTTTTTCTGCAGCCTCTGTTCCTTTCAACTATGAGTCTTTCCGAATATTCTGAAGCAATTCTGTTTTAGGGTGGTGGCATGGAATTAGTGTTGCCTCTTGCCAACTTTATTCCCCTCCATTTTTTTTATTGAAATAGAGATGCATGCTTCAGAATAGCGAGCTGTGCCTGCCTAAATCAATCTGACAAAGAATCTGTAGAGTTTACATTTTTAGAACTAATCTTACATAGTAACTGACTGATAACTTCAGCTTCATTTAATTGCTGAATATAAGCTGTATATTTATTTTCAGCTATACTAAAATTCATTGCTAATATTTAATCTGCAAATGTAGCTCTTCAGCAT
Organism: Pandion haliaetus; assembly: GCA_013401275.1. Classification (NCBI taxonomy): domain Eukaryota; kingdom Metazoa; phylum Chordata; class Aves; order Accipitriformes; family Pandionidae; genus Pandion; species Pandion haliaetus. The sequence continues at coordinate 41,378 of VYZV01007500.1, read as the reverse complement.
AGCTAGAAGGCTGAAAACCTGGATCACTGCTCAATTGATAGGAAACAGTATGACTTCTACAACACCATGTAAATAAGAACGTGCTGGGAAGTCCTGAAGGTTTATGAATTTTCGATTTCAATTTGGTTTGTTTCTCTGCAGACCTTGTTATGACTTACCTGAACATTGAAAATATTGTAACCCACCTAAAAGAAAGAGGAATACAACTCTTTTACATTCATATGCCATAGGAGTGTACAATAGCTTAGTATACAGTATAAATTAGTTTCTATTGATGCTTAATATTCAATAGAAAATTGTATGTAACAATAACACCAGTGACAGCTGGTAATAACAATCTGCTAGGAGACAGAAAATTGCCTTCCAATATAAATCAGCAAAGCATCCAAATTCAATATGTTAAAATCTCTTGCACTTAAAAGTATTGAGCGGTCTCGTTTATAATGTTTTTCTCCAGTATTACTTTTGCTGGTATTATGGAATGCTAGATCCTTCCTCATGACCATGCCTCCAGAACACAAACAGAACCATTATTTGCAGAGCAGAATGAAAATAATCAGTATAGCATTTTTTTTTTCCTGAACTATAAATAGATGCACTAGAAATGGACAGTTAATTCTTGGTACTGGTTAAATTATTCATTACTATAACTTAATTAAACTGTTCATAGTTAGCAACACATTTTCAGTACAGAAGAATGAAACTGCTTTGCAAAACCGTAGGATGTCCGTCAAATGCCTGAATGTATGAATGAGTTAACATTCTTAGGAGACTAGAGAGTAAAATACAACTCACTAAAGATTCACTTGTATTCTCTAAACTTCCCAGTCCCCTGCAAGCCTATTTAATCCTGCCTAATACTTCTTGCCCTCATCCAAAAACTTCCTACTGAGATGATTCCTTTTGCTGTCACTAATTGTAATTATAGATTTGTCTATTCTGTGGTCAGTTATGCTTAGCTGCCTCCCTATACCTGTCCATATCTGGCTATATGTGTGTTACTCGAAAAACAAAGTCAAGGATGGCTCCCCTTGGCCAGGCTTCAGTACTTGTGTGCACGTGTCTGCAGTACCACTGACTGTGCCTGTGAAGTACACATGCATCTTGTTTGTACATACAGACTTTGGCATGCACAATTCAGCAAACCGGTAATGCATTCATCTAATAGGCTTATAAAAAGTTGATGCATCTCGAGTGATCAATAAGGGCCCTTCAGTTCTTCATATTGGGATTTCACAGGTATTGTCATCTCAGGTACAGTCAGTAGTCGTGCAGTGTCATAGCCTGACTTGAGACATGCTCTTAAGTGCAACCCACAGTAGTATCTGTTTCATCAAGTCTGTTACTTCTATGTGCTTGTTCTTTCTAGGAGCCATTTGCTATATCACTTCCTTAAAAGCTCTGTTCAAATACTTGAAACAATATAGTATAAAGGATGGGGAAAAGCTTATCTGGGCAGTTTGACCAAGGCTACGTTGCAGATCAATGGATTCAGCTAAACTAAGGAAGGCAAGTTTAGATTAGATGCTTTATAAAAATACCATTAGTCTCCTGAGGAGCTGCCAAGGGAGCTTACAGATGAACATCAAAGCAAATGTTCACAAAAAGTTTAGAAATTAGATTTGTAGAGTCAATTAGAAAGCTGCTTACTGCTGAGACTGAATCTGTAGACTGGTGAGCTTTTCTTGTAAGTTACGGATTTCCTCCTATTTCCTAGCGGGAACTGGGGGGACTCGGACCTTTGAAGAGATTGTCAGTATTTGGCAGAGCAGGCTCTTTAATGTGCTAAGATATTTCCTTCAACAGACTGGTCTCCCAACCAAGATACTTTAAAGCAATTATTATAATTATTTTTGCTTTGATACATTTAAAGACAAATAAAATGCCAGGAGAATATATCCCTAGTGCATTTTTACTGAAGTTAAAGCCTGTCGTACTTTCTCACATGCGTACAGCCCATTTCAGACATTATAATGAGGATCTTATTTTGAATGGTAGAGGATTCATTTTGAGGCAAATGTTGTCACAGAAGCAAAAATTAATTTAAAAAGTATTGTACATGGATTGGATTTCCCCATCCTCTTTATTGATTTGAAAGCAAGTCACAAAAAGAAAGTTAATTAAATGTAAATTAATAAAAGTTGTCATATTACAGGTAAAAATACTATTAGAAATACTATCATTAGTGAGATACATTGGGACATATTATTATTGATAAAATGAAGTCACAAGGAGACTCTGTTTTAATCAAATGTTAATGTATGACTTTACAGTTTATCACAGTCGATTAGAAAATTTGCCTGACAATCAGAGAAAAAGCTTGCTTAACAAAATGTGTTCATATGTAGAAACCCCCCCACAAACCAAAACAGAAACCCAAACTCAAGTCTATCCTAAAGCTCCATTAGAGAGTTAAAATATGGAGAAAACAATTCACATAAAACTAAAAAAATATACATACTTTCTAACAAAGGTGTGTTAAAATGTGTCTGGGCACGTTAGATTTTCTGTGTTTAGTCAAGTCACAACTGTACATAGTAACCCAGATCCTGGGATGTGTTAAGCACCTGTCCGTCCCAGCAAGGGCAACTGGAATGACGGGAACTTAACTGCCCACCAGGATGTGGGACCTAACAGTGGAGAGAACTTTGGTGCCTAAAACAGACCAGCCCTCCTTTATGTATGGCAGTAGCCAACTAGCATCCACGTTGCAAATGGCTATCTCAAGACACTGAAAAAAATTGAGAGATCAGGCAACACAGCAGAAAGGGAAATAGCTAACTTCATACCTCTAGGGGAAAAAAGTGTGTGAAAACAAAAGCAATGTTTTTTAATAGAAAACTACTCCTAGTTTTCTGGCAAGCGTTACTCATCAAGAGATCAAACTTGCACAGCTGAGTGATTCAATGGGACTCATAAAACAGGCACATACATTTTAACATGCTATGAGCCAGGTGATTTCGATATCCTCATAAGGTACCTGCCTTTGAACTTTGAAAATTTTGAAATTTGAATTTTGTTCACAACAGTGACTCTCTAAAAATGTTAGGTTTTACTGCACTTGCTGTTTGCTTATCTTTTGAATTGTACTAAATTAACTGATGGAAGTTATTTTCATTTCTATCAGCATTGCAGACCTGATATAATACAATAATGTGGGAAAGCGCCGTGTTGTTTCATATTTACTATTATCATCGCCACCTATCTAGAAGGTGGCTAAGGACCACATGTTCACTTAAACAGGAGACTCATAGAAAATATGTGACATTGTAACCTCTGTGGAATTTCCTCAGAGTCTAGAATCTGTCTTACTGGGTGACAATAAGATAGCAGAAGATACAGCCCAACACGAGCATCTGGGACACAAACGAAATTCAAACTGGAAGTTGCTCAAGTATTACAGTGAGGGCATGACATCAATAAAAAAATGTGCGTAGCAAAGCAGGCTGTAAAGATGTCACAGTCCTTATGCAATCGGAACAGTGCTATATTGATACACCAACTAAGCAAATTTGGTTCAGCAGTGAAAAAAAAAAAGATGATGTAAGCTGGACTTTTTTTTTTTTTTTTTACAGTCATTTT
>VYZV01007500.1:21603-34994 GCA_013401275.1 Pandion haliaetus | reverse complement strand
CATTTATTCTCTCAAATACTCCAAGTAAAATAATGTTTGCACATCTCTCTGGTAAACAATATACTAAGAAAAGCAGAAAAATGCAATAACACTCTGTCTCTCACCCAATTTCTTAGGGAAGTTGTTATGACTATTATGTCAATATACACCACACTTGCATTGTGAACACGGAGGAACTTCATAGAGCAATCACAGTGGATTTATATCTTTATTACCCAGTTCATCCAGATGAAATTAGTTTGTTTATATATCTCTGCATAAACTAATCATACAAACTGCGCATACAGTATTGTAGCATCTGACTTTGCTTACTAAGGTATGCGTGGAACAGATTGTAAACAAAAAAAGTACTAAATTAGTCAGCCTTCTCTCCTCTCTGGAGGGGAAAAATATCTTCAGCTACACCTGAGTTGCTGTCACTGAAATCTGCCAGGTAAATATGGGACCTTTATTTTTATTCTTGGCTGTATTTGTGTTATCTTTTCATTGTTTTGAGAACTTTCTTTTTGAAATAAGAAACTTCCTGTAACCAAGGCAGGGACATGATTTCAGCAGCAGCTTTTCTTTAGTTTCTCCTTTAAACTAGTTAAGATTTCACAGTATCTAGTAGTCATGATAATACCACCACAGAGAGCTTCTGCTTTCTGGATTGCTAGAAGAGATGAGAGCAGCAGAAGCTGGGCTAAGTCCATCTTTAGTTTATCAAGTTCTGTCATTCAGAACCTTCCTATACTAGGAATTGTTTGTTTAAAGCTTTAAATAAGATGAAGAAAATACTTTTATCAGGCTACAGTAAGAAAAGGCTTTCCAGCCATCTGATTCTTCTATTTGTAAGGAACAAGACCAACTGTGTTTTCATATTCTCATCAACATCTCACCCTATTGCAGACCAGTTGTCAATGTTGCAAAATCCTTAAGCAAACCAGCAGATAAAAAGCAATGTCGCTGTTCCAATTTGTGTCAAAAGCTATATGAGCAATAAATGCTCTTGTACTTTTGCTGACATCTGTAACTTTCTCTTGGGGTAGTTGGAATTAGCAGGAGAGGTAGTTAATTAGTTAAGAACATGCTTCCTAACGATCTCATAAACCCTGCAATTACTGCCTTATCTAGCTTGGCCTTCCTTATCTCCTTTCTCCTGAAAAAAAGGGAGAAAACAAGAGGTTATCAGGCTTTACAGTCCGTTCCTAACTGTTGAATGAAGCAAGAGGTGAGTTACAGTTTTAAAATCCTGCTGATTCTTATAGTTGGCCATGTCACGCTTTTCCTGGCTCCAGGGAGTAAATACCCACTTTGAGAGACAAGGTATATGCTCCTTGTGACAAAACCCATCCTCTGTTTTAATTCTCAGGACAACTGTTGAGGCAAGAAATTAATGGATGTTGCCATTTTCCCCGTTTTATGTATGTTATGTATATTATGTATGTAATTTTTTAATGTAGATCAATCCTCTTTGCCTTCCTTCATTCCCCATGTTCTTAGTGGTATTTTCTTGGGGTTTTGTTTTTTGTTTTTGTTTTTGTTCTTTCCAATAGTTTTGTTTAGTACTTTTGAAGATACTGAAGGGAAAACCATGTAACTGTCAAATGGCCTAAGGCACTGCTTCCTCCAAGAGAGTTACACCTACTTTTTGGTTTTTTTACTAGTTCTTTAGTTATATTGTAGAATATTAAGTTGGATGCCTTGCTTTCAGCTAAAACTGTTTAAAACATTTACTTCTCATGCTGCTGTTTCTGATGGAACGGCTTATGTTGACATTGGCAGAAAAATGATGCGCAGTATTTTAAGAACTTTGACATGCAATATTAAAAGGTTTTTAGCACTGCAAAGCAAAATCTTTACAATATTGCAACTAGAATTCGTGGTCATAGAAAGTAATTTTTTCAGCAAGAAAAGCACTTCCAAAAAAATCTAGTATAAAAGATATGGAGTCATCTACACCATCTTTAGTTAGTTGAAGAGAATTGCATAACACAGGACAAAAAATTTCTGGTGGCCTATATTAGTCATGTTAATAAGTCCTGTTTCAACAAGTGTGGGAATAAATATTCCTTTGGAAACCAATTATTTAACTAAAGTTTCAATCTATGGACCCAGAAGGGCAGACTGACTCAGGAACGTGTGTAAAAATACTATTCTTAGGAGAAGTTACCTTTAGAGAGACATAACAAGAATTTAATTTCAAGGTTAAGTAAAAAGATACACTTTTTTGATCAGAGCAAGAAGTTTTGGCAGTAGATGTAAAAACTAAAATCAATGGCACCTTAATTTTACCCTTCTCCCAAATGTCTTGTCTATCATTCACAATTCGCTAGATAAAAGCTTGCTATGTGTGCAGTTATATTGGCATCAAAATGTTTTTCCAGCATATTACAGCTACATTACTACAGCAAAATTTACTTTATTAAGCCTCTTATCCCACTTGAACCAGTTGTTAGTGTATATTTGTCAATAAAATAGTCCTAAATTTCAAGAAACTTTTATCATCCTTTGACTTCTGAAGAATGCAAGGAATGTACTTTTTTCTTACTTTTAAAGAATATTTTGTTATTGAAAAGCAGTTTTGAGTTAGGGTGGTTCAATAGCTGGAGAAAATAATTAATAGGGTTCTTACGGTTTCTGAATTAACTGTTTTACTTAACCCTGCTTTCTTACATACACACCTCTTGCATCCTTAATTACTTCTAGTTGAAGTTACAATGCTAACACTCTCAAATTTAATTTCCGATAATGTTTGAAAAATTAGAAATAGTGAAAAAAGTTTTCTGTTGCTTTGGGTTCTTCCTTTCCTATATTGGTCTATAAACCAAAACAAAAATATTTATAACTTGCAATATCCATCAACTACCTAGCCATGATGATATTTATGTATCTGACATCAGTGATAAAGATGTGAACAAACAGGGAATCACACTAAGGCAATCTGCTTGGCTGCTGCTTCTCTGATGTCAAAGATGTAAAGAGATGCAAAACATTAAGAAAAAACAATAAGAAAATAAGGAGTGGTTTATCCCCTCCAAGGTTTTGAGGGTTTTATAGGTAATGGGGAGTTAGCCTGCCTTTCTGCCAACAAAATCAAAGCAGTTTTTTGAAGGAGTTGCACTTGATTCTGCTTTCACTTTGAAATGAACTGCGCTTTTCATGCAGTGCTCTTAAAACCGCTGGCCCTGTCCTTTTGAAACTGTTAAGAAAGAGCATGTTACAGTTGATCTTGATCAGTGACAAGTATTTAACAAGACTGGATACGTTTGAAATTGATATTGAATTCTCTAATAGGAAAACAGAGCTTTAAAAACACCTGTTGTAAAGATTATTTTTTTTTCTTCCCCTTCCATTTCTCTTTAGCCTACTCGAATTTCTCTCTCCGCAAGGTAGTGATACTTGGTCCTGAATTGATAAGATATTTCTTAGAAATGCCTCTTTCACTATGCAGGTGGCTCTTTTGCAGTGTAATGGTAGTGTGACAAGCTAAACTAGAGAAAGAGAAGGAAAACTGATAGTGGTGGGTGGGCCAACATTCACTCTGTAAGAGATTTTATTCAACAGTGTCCAGCATTTGATCAGCCTCTTCCAGGCCCTGTAGTGTGAGGAGCGGCTGTGTCTGCCTCTCAGGGGACAGTGTAGAAGCTGTAAAATCAGCAGCTTCTGAATTAACACCAGAATAAGTACAGAATACTATTTTTTGTCATTAAGATTTTAGGCATTTTAAGACACGAAACCGTGAAAATCTCATCCTTGGCCTGAACTTTATTTGGTTGCATGAGATCAAAATTTCTGTCAGGAGAATGTCGCTGGCAGCCCCCTCACGATTTTGGGGCCAGAACCTCGACCCAGCTGGAATAAAGAAACCAGCTGCTTCTGATCCAAGTTTGAGAAATGTTTAGGAGGGGGGAGAAGAAACAATAACAATTTGGGCTGAGTCAGCAAAGTGGAACAGAGCTCCCTGCAAAACTATATTTGCTTTGTGAATGCTAGAGCATGCAGCAGGCAGGAATTCTCCTTCTTACTCCACAATAATTGCATTCAGGGTGATTTTTATTCTGTAGAGCTCAGGTTTTCCTCGAGGCTGCAGCATTTGCTGTTAGCCTGACACAGGCTGCTGTTTGGGTTCGTGTAGTCGGAGAAGAGGAAGCGGTCTAGAAAGTGAAGCGGGTCTCGGGATTATCTGCTCAGGCTATTGAGTAAAGTGGTTTTTGCCATGAAGTGTCAAATTCCTCCTCACTCAGAAAAGGACACTTCAAATTATAGCCAACAGCAGTTTGTCTCAACTTGCATATTGTCACCAAAAACATCTTCAGCAGCGAAATAGCAATATCGCCTGGAACTACAGCAGTCTGTCTTCTGCAGACCCAGGGGTTTTCACCCCTTATGAAGGGAAGAAAAGCAAGTGGTTCTGAAATGATAGCTGACCAGTTCATGTTCGCTATCTGCTGTCATTTTTGTGGTGTTCTACATGCTCCTAGGACATGAGAAAAAAAATTCCTTAGGGCTCGCAGTGCCTTTCTTATGCTATTGACTGATACTTATGCAGTGCGAACAAATACATTTTCTGGGTAAAATCAGAACAGAATTATATTTGTAGCAGTAGTTTAGGAGATGTCTTTTTGTAGCGATGGAAATTTGTATTGAGCCAAATAGTCACATTGCTAGTAAAATAAATGTTAAGTGAAGCATGAACAAGTTTAATTACTTTCATCTCATAGTTAGAGCAAATTAATTAATTCTACACTATTTTTCCTAGGGAAAATACTTACTGTAAACTGTGCAACGTTTGCATCTGTATTTCACATTTATTTACATGTAACCCTCTTTGTTAATACATACAATTAAAAGATATTTCCCTTCACAGGTACACAAAAGTACTGATTTATTGAGCTGAACTTGATTTTGGGAACATGTTTCAGATTAAACTAATTATGGTTTTTTTCTCTCTGCAAATTTTATAAGTAACATCAACCCTGCAGTAAACAGTAAACGAAAAAAGAAAAAAACCCTCTAGTAGGCATCAGCTGAGGGGGTGATATGTTGCTTAAGTTCAGTTTAATTCTGCTCCCATGTTCATGTTGTGTTCACAGAAGGGCTTAGCTTGAAGGGAGTCTGGGTTTGCCTGAAAGCACAGAGCTTTTGTGTAGTTGTAGAGCACTGCACTCAGCTTGAGCGTTAGAAGATGGGCTCCACGAAGATGAGTAACGCTGGGGAATCACGACTTGACTACTATGTCTCTTACATTGACTGCTATAGCGTAGGTCTATTCAGCTGTTTTTCTGCATGCTTATTTTCTTATTTTAGTAGTTCTTGCATTGTATTCTGTTCATACTAACCTGAGTTTATTTTTATGTTAAAGTGTAGCGTAGCGTTGAGGTTTTTTGTTCTTTCTAGTTTTCTTTGCTATAAAATAAGCAGGTAGTAAAACCACATTCATTATCTACATATGTAATGGTTTATATGAACATTTTGAGAGATAGAGGCTTTCAGTATTCTGGAGTTCTGAAGACCTAAGTATTTAGAATTCATGTTTATGCTTTATTTCAGATCTAGTGAGTTTATATAGCAATATACATAAATGTACATAATTCTTCTCAAATCTGTGAAGCAAAGCTTACAAGTGTCTCTTCTTGATTTCACTATAAGATGTCTCAGAAGAGGGAGTTTTGTGTATTTTATGTGACTAGAAATAATGCAGGTGATAGTTATTCTTACTATTTAAATAAACATTGTGCTTGCACTTCTTAAACTTAAGCTTAAACTACATCTGTATGTAGGTTGCACCATACCTCAAAATGGATGTGGGCTGAGTTTAGATATAGGCAAAATTACCTTTTTGTAGTTCCAGTATTTTTAAGCATTTAAATGGTTTTCTAAAAGTTTTCTGGAGTCCTGCTTTACACACAAATTTCTTAATATAAGACATATATCTAAAATGGTATTACTGTTTTATGCATACTATAGATGTGGAAAATTGATTTAAAATCCAGTTGGCATTTGTTACATTTTTAAAATGTTTAACTGTTTAATGTTTTAATGTTTAACTTAACTTTTAAATGTTTTGATGTTTTGGCGTGCAGTGCTTTTCAAGCATCTTTAAGCTTATCTCTCTCTAAGTGACCAATTCAGAAATACAGTTACCAGTCATATGACATTTTTTCTCACTGAGGGACTTCTACAGTTCTATTATTTCAGCATTTGAAAGCGCATGTGTGTCACCTCAATGCTGCGTCAAAGACAGGGGCATCATTAATTGTCTCTTGAAATGCTGTTTAGGACCCAGCACTGGTCTATTAGTGCTTTGTGCCATCCTGAACACATTGCAGGTGCTATTATGCCTCATAAAGCACAGCTGCACAGAATTATCATGTTAATTTGAAGTCATCTTGTCCATTTATGGGAAAGCCTATTTAAAGACATGCTTGGGTTTATTATGTAATTATGTTGTTCAGCACACTGTGTGTCACTGGTTTGCTAACTAACCATTGAGTAGATGAGATATTAGATGAGACATGGCTCATCTTTCTTATGCCTACAAGGAAAAAGCTAAGCAAGGAAGACATAAAGAATTAAATTTGGGAGAGAAAGTGTCTGAATAAGTAGTAACTTCTTTTGCAAACTTCTAGTGAAATCTCTAGAATAGAATTAGAGGCCATCAAACACAGTAGCATTAATCTCTCTTCTTCCAAGAAACAACAACAAAATAGAAAAACCTGAGTAGGAACAACAGATGTCCTCTTGCAGAACAGCATGAATAATTCAATGATGCGGTTTTGATCAATGTTATCCCTATAGAACTGGTACCTAAACACCTCTTGCATGTTTTATCTATTCTGTTATAGACCCCTTCATCTTCCGATGTCTTTGATGAAAACAAAATTTACTAAAAGGTATAGGGTAAATGCACATAAAAATTAACACCCATGTGAGGAAAAAAAACGTATTTTTTCCAGTTACAGGTACATTAGGCAAAGAGAGATGAACAGAACTGAACAGTTTTGTGTTCTGCAATATACTGGGATTATTAAACACATTTTGTTAGAAACACGATACACCAGACTGATTTACCAACCTTGTGAACCAGGCAGGTTTTCAGTCTGGTGAGCTGAGATGGATGTTAGATGAGTATGTGATGCCAGAACTGGCCCCTTGCTTCTTGAAATGATGGGAATTGTATTTTGGTCCTCAAAAAATAGGAAATAAATCAATATTTATTATTCATATTTCCACTTACTTAGGGAAGAATTTTAAAGATGTTTTTTACTGCTGAAATGGCATAAAATAATCTTGAAGCTTCCTTTAAGGAAAGGCAAGAATTCTCTAGTCATGAAAGAATCTTCAGGAATTAAGAATCTGCCATAAAAAATAAGGATATAAGGGAGTCTAGAAAGAGTGTGACCCTTCCAGTAATCTTTACCAACCACAGGAAACGTTATAAAAGTTCTTATATCAGTCATTAGTGTATACTTGTTGTTCCATTTGGGGAAAGTAGAGGATTTAGCTGCGATTTCCTTTCCTCTGCAGCTCTGATAAGCCTTGCTCAAAGACTGTGAGGAAGTAATTTCTGTATAACACTCAAATTTGACTTTTTTTAAGTCATTACAGCATGATGCTTCAGGAATGTGGCTAGTCTTGAATCTTTACATGTAATAACAACAGGTCTTATAAAGTTCTACTTGCGAAATAATGGCCTCCTAAGAATTTAAGCAGTTGTAGTGAAAAAGAAACAAGCATGCCTCTGGCAAATGTAGACAAATCACTGTCCAGGCTCTCTTTCTGAGAAGTCCTGTCTCCTCAGGTTTTTTTCTAAGAGAAGAAGTTATCTCAAATTTTAAATGTAGCAGATCTTAAAACCTCACAAATGGAAGACAACATATACTCCCATTGCCCTCTCATGCATTATCATGTCTCTAGGGTTCTTGCCGAGTAGACTAAAATGGGCAGCATTATATAGGGAAATGGGTATCAGAAGGAGCCTTTTTCCCAGTAAACTAACAAAGCCATTTGGGGAAGGTTGGTTTGATTTTTTTGTGTGTGTGATATTGTAGGAGATCTTTGATTTGGTTCTGAAGTGCTTGAAGGTTAAGTCAAATGTTTTATCAGTCCATGCTTCCTGTACGATCTTCTCAGAAGACATTAAATGTGGTTCAGAGACAGGGGGTTTCCTACTGATATATAAGTACCCATTCCTGCATTTTTACATCAGCCTTACTTCAGTGGTAGCTAACTGACCTCATGAAGGATTGTCTTATCAGTAAGAGCTCAGTGAGAGAATTTGTCTCACTATGCAGCACTCTCCTGTCATACAAGTTGTTCTTAGGTTAATTAGAATACTGTCAGATTACACCAGGTAAATAAGACAGTACATGGGAGTAGTCATTTTAATGATAGAGTTCACAAAATTGTTGTAGGGAGCAAATAAACGGAGGAGCATTTTAATTCTGCAGGCAGATGCTGCATGTAGAACCTGCAGCTTCAGTACTGGCTATGAGTGAATAAAGCTGATTGGTTTACTTTAACTAACGTATACTTTTACATATGGTGATCTAGGTTTTAGTTTTCTGCTGTTGACTGTGTCATTGCAAGAGGTCTGTTACATGAAAATGGGTGTTACTGAAGAGACATGAGATGATAAAAGCTGCCTGCTTTCTCTTGAGTAAAGGAGGAGTAATTCACCAAGAAGTAAACCAGAAGGCAGTTGGAAATGTAATCAAAATTAAATTACTATTCAATATGTTGCTGCCAAACACATGGCTTTTCTCAGTGTTTAGGCATATATTTGTGGCACTTTGTCACAATTTGGCAGACAGGAATATAAGCTAGTAGTTTTTATCAGGGTTAAAATTCATACTACTGCTGTCTGAGAGTGTTGTGTTTACAGAAGGGCTTAGCTTGAAGGGAGTCTGGGTTTGCCTGAAAGCGCAGAGCTTTTGTGTAGTTGTAGAGCACTGCACTCAGCTTGAGCGTTAGAAGATGGGCTCCACGAAGATGAGTAACGCTGGGGAATCACGACTTGACTACTATGTCTCTTACATTGACTGCTATAGCGTAGGTCTATTCAGCTGTTTTTCTGCATGCTTATTTTCTTATTTTAGTAGTTCTTGCATTGTATTCTGTTCATACTAACCTGAGTTTATTTTTATGTTAAAGTGTAGCGTAGCGTTGAGGTTTTTTGTTCTTTCTAGTTTGCTATTAAATAAGCAGGTAGTGAGTGTGAAATGCAAGTGATTATTCTTGCTAATGATTGAATAACCAAAATATAATAGTAATCCTCTGCTAAATAAATACTGTCTTTGCCTCTGCTAAATAAATAGAAACCTTTGGTCTTCTACTTAGAAATCTGTACCTTAAAGTGTTAATTTTACTTCCCTTTAGCACCTTACAAAATGATGACTTTAGCAACCTTGGTAAGGTCTTGACTATGCAATTAGCATAAGAAGTGGGAGAAAGCACAATGTATTCATGAAACCTATATTGTGTATTAGCTCACTAGTAAATGACTTTTAGAGCCTTGTTCAATTATAGCATAACTCAAAGTGCATCCCTGAGGAAGAAAATATAATTGCCAAATATATGTAGCTAATATGATCAGTCAAGCGCTGTTTTCAGGAAGTGAAATACCGGTGTGAGTGAAACCTGAAGAGGAGCCTAAAGCAATTCTACACTGGTAGATATAAAGCTTTTTGGTTCAGCCCTTTCCAGGTAGTGATTGCCCACACTGCATAAATGCTATTTTGCTCCCCAGCAAACCAGGTATTTCTGTTTTGAGCTGAAATCTGACTGCGATGCTGTGGTGTACTCCTGCGAACATGTGTGATAGGCAGCAGGAATGGGACCAAGCTACGTTTCATGCCCTCCAAAGTCCTACAGCTCCGTCTGGAGCTCTGAAACACACAAAATTCTCTACGCATCTTCATGCCACCCCAGGGCAAGTAACATGCGATGTCAGTGTCATGGCATAGAAATACAGCTCGGATGGGCTGGGAAAGCCCTCACATCTGCATCAAAAAATGCAGAAAAATAATAAATTAGGCTTTTAGATTACAATCAAGACTTGAGCCAAGTGCTGTGCGTGATTTGTAGTAGTGTAAGTGTAGTGTTAATAAAGGGCTAAACAAACAAAGCTTTGATTTCTTGTAATCCTGAGGAGATTAAAGAAAAGAGTTGGGAAGAACAAGATTGTGTTTTTTGCTTTGGACCGTGACAGCTAGAGTTGAAACAGGAAAAATACCTCCTTTTTGAAGTAAGGAAGGCCTATACAAAAGCACTGAATTCTCAGCCCTGACTATGATGTCTGTTTCCTCTCTCATGTGCAGGTCTGTCCTTGGCAGTTTCAACGTTACCCCTTTTCCTAAAGGTTACTTGTGGTAGCAGGCTTGGGAGGAACCTGAACTGGTATATGCTGAGGTCCAGCCTACTGTAGCTAGATGGTTTTCTGTCCTAAACTAAAGCTTCAAATCGAATATCTGTATATCACAGTGCAGTGCAGATGAGCTGGAATTATTTCACTGCTTTCTCTTCCATCTGAGCTCTGCTAAAACTGCTGTTGCTATAGCAAAGATCTCCTTGTGTTTCCTTTGTGGGCACAGGCTGCAAACATGTTTTTAACATTAAATACGCATCTCATTGAAATGCATTTTATTACTGTTCTTGCTGATTACTTACACTTTATCAGAAAATGAATTTCATTTCCATAGGGTTCCATAAACATCTTTAGTGGTCTTTTAGTCAGGATCTACACCGTGATAATAGAGACATGCTCACCTCAACAGGGTTGTACTGGAATATAAGCCTTTTATTAATAACAGTAAAGAGACATACAGTAGAACGCATCCTCTATGGATGTCAGGATACAAAAACTTGTTAACTGTCCTTTAAAATAAATTAACACACCTGTAATTAAAGAACGAAAAATAATTTGTATTCCTAATGTATTATGATATTGTCATTGATTTAGGCAGGACTAAGGACACTTCATGATATTGGCCCTGAAATACGCCGAGCTATATCCTGTGACTTGCAAGATGATGAACCAGAGGAAAACAATCCAGAGGAGGAGGAAGATGTTTATAAAGTAATGTCAGAACACAGCTATGTGAATTGTTTTATCATATAATATGAGATTAAAGAATGAGCTTATCCCTGAATATGGAATAATAATAATAATAATTACTCCCCCCTCAAACCAGCACAATATAAATATTTTATAAATAAGTATATTTTATGTATATCTATAAAAATGGTGTTACCAGGACACTTGCATGTCACCATAAATTTAGGAAACAGTTCGTGCAGGGTGATTCTCCTGCCCCTAATTCTTTCTCACTAATTCTTATTTTTTTCTTAAGCAAATCCTAAGAAAAGGTATGAACCTTGCCATCTCAATAGTGGCAAGGTTTAAAACTGGAAGTGTCTTAACTTCTGCAGTGGTAGATAGGAAGCAGAGAATGAAATTCTATGCAGCCAAACCACACAGACACAGAGCTGCGTATTTTAAAACGAATGCCTGGAATTATACAGAAGTCAACTAAATATAAATGCCGTTTCCAATTTCCTGTGAGGGATATCAATAAGAATCAATCAGAAAAAAAGATTAGTTTTCCTCTTTTACGCTATAGATATTCAGTCTAATGGTGAACATGTAAAGTTGGTGTTATAATCAGGACCGATCTGCAAACAATTTGTCAGCCAGCCAGAAAACTTAAATTTTTCACGAGCATTTCAGAAGAAGCAGATGTAAAAGCATGCTTCTGCAGTAATATGTCAGAAGCCCCATAGCTTGCTATTGTCCTTTGTGAAAAAGGAGGATGTGGCACTGGAGACAGTGCTGCAGCTACCATCAGTAGATGCATTTCTCTGCCAACCATCATTGCCTCCTGTCTTCCCTAGATTGAGCTTCAAGACAGACTGCTGTCATCCAAGACCCACACCTGGCTAGACAGGGAGGCTACATAATCTGGGTCAGATGTAAAAAGAGAGCTGCATGTCATAGTCATAACTTAGCGCTTCATTCTCTCTTTCACCATCCATTACACTCTCTCAGGGCTGATGAAGAGTTACTACTCTTTCTTGTACTTCTGCAAGAAGAAAGAATGGAAGCACTGAAGCTTAATGTTACCTACTTGAGATACGCTTGCAAGCTGTTGCATGGCACTCCATCCTGTCTGAGTGACGCCTGTTGCAAACTGATGTTCTGGGAGAATAGGAGAGAATTCCACCAAAGTGTTCTCCAAAATTAAGCAGACATGTCCCTTTCTGAGGAATTTGGTGCATGTTCGTGTATGGGGAATCTAGGTTTCTCCTGCGTAATAAAATGTGGAGGAAGCTGGATGTCACATTTAGTTGTATGGAAAAAGAATAGTGATCACAGCATAATATTGACTTGACTCTGAAAGACAAATATTGTCAAAATCACAATCACACCTCTATCACTTCGGGAGATCCCATCTGAAGCATCATAAAATTAGAAAGAAAAATCACACGTTGTTTGAGTTGCTACTTTTGTGTGCATGTAGGAGAGAAAAATAAGTTATCACTGTCAACAATATGTTCTGTTAAGGTATCTGACGCAAGTTTTTCTTTCTCTTCCCCTAAAACAGAGGAATGGTGCCTTCTTTGGCAACCATATGAACCATATTAGCAGTGACAGACGAGATTCGTTTCAACAGATCAACACCACACACCGTCCCTTACATGTTCAGCGGCCTTCAATTCCATCTGCAAGTGAGACTGAGAAAAATATATATCCTCAGGCAGGAAATTCTGTATACCACAATCATCATAATCACAACTCAGTAGGAAAGCAAGTTCCAAACTCAACCAATGCCAATCTCAATAATGCCAACGTGTCCAAAGTTGTTCATGGAAGACACACAAATTTTGGAAATCACGAGCACAGATCTGAAAACGGTTACCATTTGTACTCCAGAACTGATCATGAGAAACGCAGAAGGCCAAGCAGTAGGAGGTAAACTTACAAATATGTATTTGCTTTTAAATAAATTTATATATTATAAATACACTGTAAGAAAACTTATGCTACATGAAATTAATTCATATATTTATCTTCGTTTCTGTTGCCTACTCGTGTGAAATGTATTTGAAATATAGCTCTGATGTATGGGAAATATATATAACTTTAATAAGGTTTGAAAGTAGTAGTTTTTAAAGTGAAATGATTAGTTACAGCATGTACACTGTAATCACCAATGAATTTCTCTGAACTACCTGATTTTAAAATTATCTTTCTCCTTATTTTCATGGCTTACCTGGGTAGAACCCGCTACTATGAAACATATATTAGGTGAGTTGATACTGTTCTGACATAATTGAAGAGGACAAAGTAGTTTCTTTCCCCCTCTTCCTTTTTCTTCTTTTTTTTTTTTTTTTTTTTTTTTTTTTTTGTG
>VYZV01007488.1:1782-18728 GCA_013401275.1 Pandion haliaetus | reverse complement strand
AAAAAAAAAAAAAAAAAAAAATCAAAAAAATCCGTCTTAAACGATTTTTGGGGGTAAGTTTCTCGAACTGAAGGCGCTCCGGGTTTTTTTTCCCCTCCCTCGTCGAGGCCTCGGTGCCCCTCTGGTGCTCCGCTGAGCGCTAAACTTGGGACGGACGCACCCCCTCGAGGTGAGGCCGGGGCGAGAGCACCCTGCAGCACCCTGGNAGGTGGCGCCGCCGGTTCGCGGCTGCTGTCGGCTCCTCGCCGGCGGGGCCCGCGCCGGCCTGCCGCTGCCGCCGCATTCCTTGAGGGGAAATCTGGGATACACGGGTACACAAATCCGGCCAGGGCTAGACAGCGTCTGCAGAGCCGGGAGCGCCAAAACGGGTGGGACTGGTACGTCCCGGGCCGTGCTGCCCGCTGTACTGACCCCGACCCCGGGGACACTGGGGACATCCTCTGCTTCACACAGGATGGCAGGAGCCGCAAAGCAAAGGCATCAGTAACACCAGGAGCTGTGATCCAATAGGTCTATAGGCGAAAGCCTCACATTTCTGCAGAAATCCTTACATGCCTTTAGCTCACGACTTATTTCCTCACGTGCTGTCTCGAGCCCGCTGCATTTTCCCAAACCAGAATTTCACCGCGCTGCTGTTACGCTGGCTCTTTCTCCTGAACCGAAGCCCTAAATCGGGGCTATGTCTCTTCCACCTTCTTAAAACCCATCTGTTACCTTCCTCCCTTTTACCAAGCAGTGTCTGAATCCACTCCTCCTCCCCACTCCACATCCCTGCATCCCCCAGACCTCTCCGACTCCCGAATCCTGCAGTATAAGCTGTGTGCACCTCCTGCTGTGGTATTTATGCCTGGCCAGCCTCTCTCCAAGCCCTCAGGCCACCTTGTGCATCTGTCACCCACTCCTAATCCTGCACAAGCCGCACAGCCTGCACTCCAGGCCACCACAGCTCCGGCATCTGCCTCTCAGCGGAAGGACGCCCTGCACCCTCGCATCAGAGAGAACAGCTACGAGCTTAGAACCAGCAAGAGCTGGAGCCACACTCCAAAAACACCTGCCACCTCTCAGCCCTTTTAGTGGGAGAGAGACCGTAGATCAGCCCGATCCTCTGAATGCGGCGGCGTCTGGACCATGGTGGAGGAGGGCGTCCCAAACCATGGACAACACAGCAGAAAGGAGGTTGGGTGGCCCTGCATGTCTCCTGGTCGAAGGCACTCGTGCTAGGATGCAGCCTGAAGTAACTCTCCGCCTTTCCTTTCTCATATAACCGGATCCCCCTTCTTTGCCTTGTCCTTGTTGCCCATGGCGCGTAAAAGATGAGGAGGGGGCTGAATACTGCAAAAGCCAGCCAGCACGTCTAGACTTGAATGCACATTGTTCCAAATGGTGGGAAAAATTAAAGGCTTGGACTTCACTACTGCTGGAGCCAGGGAGTTGCTTTCAATCCCCATCGAATCCCTTTGATGGGGACTACACATGTAACTAAGAGGGGACTGTGGCAAGTCTTAGCCAGCTTCCATTTCCTCTTCTCCACCTAAAAAAATCACCGGTGAAGGCTGTTTTGCAGTTCAGCCATCTCTGGTTCACAGCAAACTCCAAGCAGTTCAAGGGAAAGACCCTATGTACATGTTTTTCCATAGATGACTTCTGTGCTGGGTTGAGGAAAGGAGGAATGATTATGTTTTTAATACCTTAATATATAATAAGATACAATAATATCTTAATGACAGGATCTTAAGACATCCTTCACTTTTTTATGTGTTTACATAAAATATTAATCCTCCTGATCACCAAACCTTTTCAAAGCATTCCAGTCATTGCCCAGCTACACTACTGCTTTTGGATACTAGCATTTAATGAATTTTAGTTTTTATGGCCATCAGAATGTGCCCAGCTGATAGGACATGATAGAACCAGGTTGCGTGGTGCAGTGCCTGAACAAGTCCTAGGTCAGAGCTACTAAGCTACTGCAAGTCTGGAGCAGGCTAGCCGGCTGTAGCTTCTGAAAGCGCAGCCAATTAGAATAGACTTTGCGCATCTGGGAGCAAATCAAGCCATAAACTTGGAGAGATCACATACGCCTGGATCCCCATGGGCAATGCCTAACTGAGCAGGGCAAGGCTTAAAAAATATAACCAAAAATAATCACACACGCACCCTTTACACACACCTCAGGATGGCATAAAACCCAAAACATCATAAAAGGCTGGGTTGAGCCATAGGGGGGGTGAGGGCAGATTATTTAAAGAAAGTCATAAAAATAAAATGTTTCTTTATTCTAATGTGGAGGCCTAGGATTCCATGGCAAGATATGTGTTGTATTCCCTAAGGGCTTCCTTCCTTCATACAAGCACAGTCAGACAATCAGTATGATCCTAGATTAGTTTCCTGTTTGTGCTTCAGTAAAACATACTACACATTTGCAGTAAAAGAGATTGTTTCTATAGATTCAGGAAGAATATTTAAAAAAAAAAAGAGATTAAAGACATCAGGTCAAGGCAAATCTGTTCTCAGCATTCTCATTCCCAATTTACATATTTTGTATTTGGTTTCTTCTCATTCCTCTCTCTCCTTTTAATATAGTTCAAGCAGCATTAATTATCCTATTTCAAAAACATCCCATTAAAAAAAAAATCAAGCAGTATTTGTATCAGATTTAACCTACTTTTCAGATATTTTGACAGAGACTCTGGGTTTAAAGTAGTCTGCTGCAGAATGATTATTTGTTACCAGAGAAAGCAAGCTGCTTACGGTAGGTTAATATGAAGGAGATAGGTCAGGCTAGTCTGACCAACTGCCCTTTCAATCAAAGATTTGCTCAGTTTTGTTTTGTTTTGTTTTGATTAATGTGGAGTCAACAAGAAGTATATGACTGACAGACTGTCAACATGCCTCAGCACAGGCTTTGTTTCAGCAGCAGCTGGATCACACCACAGAGCAATACCAGCATGATCCAGCATTTGCAGGGGAAGGGAGTAGGGCTGGTCAGTCTCCTGCCCACCTCCCCAGTGGCTTTTCTGCCAACAGAATTTCTGGCAAGAGTCATCTATGTAGACTATGGCGTGGCTGCACCATAGGGTCCCAAGAGCACTGATCAAATCAATTGGTATGGGCCAGGGATTCTTAAAGGTGTGATTTGGAGGAACGTGGTGGGTCAGGGTGACACAGACCTTGCTCCAGCCAGCCCGTCACCTTTATTGAGAAATTGTGCAGAGAGCTTAACAAACTTGCAGTAGAACAATCTGCCTGGACAGTCACCTTCACCCTGTCCTGTGCACAAACATCATAACTTATCCTGATCCCTAAGAGAAATTGGCCTAAGAAATAGGATGTAATATCCTTTCTACAATATTCCTTATCATTAACCATAATTTTAAATAACAACCTGGGTTATTTATGTCATTGCCTATATCAAACCCTTTTAACAATTTCCTATATCCTATTAAAAAAAGTGCTGTTATGATCTATGTCTTTCCAACATCATTGGCCTCCTAGTTTTTTGCCTTGTTTTGTTCTCCAAGGTAGAGTTTCTCGCAAATATGATTGTTCACTTTCCACTTTGAACACCATTCTTGCATTTCTCACTGCATTCATTTCCAGTGAGGCATGTAGTAGATGGCATGGGGAAACTTCCCTCCTCTGCAAGGGGAGACAACAGCCATGGACTTCATGAAACATGAATCATAGACTTGTTCAACACCTGGGGAAAACTAGGAGGTAGAGGAGACAGGAGCAGTAGAATGGCTGTCAAGCATGGGAAGCAAGGGGGAGAGAGACTACAAATGTATGGTAACTAGTAAGAAACTGGAGAGGGAAAAAGATTATTGAAGATCAAATGATGGAAAAACAGGAAAGCAAGACTGAGAAGCAAGATCAAAAGGCAGAGAACAATCTGAAAGAAGAGAAAGACAGGCATTTTTAGCTTTTAACAGAAGCACAGAGGCTAAAATTTACTCATAATTGGTACTCCAGCTCTTACTTAAAGGCTCTTCCATCTACTGATGTAGCCAAGCTTTAAGTGCAGACAGCCAAAAACCATGGTGATTGTTTCTGGAAGAGAAAGAGAGCTATTGCTCTTGCATTTGGTACCTCTTCAGTAAACCTCAGAAGAACTAACAAGGGCCATGGTACAGCATTCAATCCCTCAGTTAAAATAGATACATCCCACCAAGTCTGGAGAAGCTCTTTGATTTTGACAGTATTAGGAATGAAAAAAAGGAAAAAAAGCCGACGTGATCACTCATCTCTATACCCCAGTATAGCATGGGTTTGTGTACTAGTTTCTAATGCTGGATCCTGCTCAAACTTGCCTGAAGATGGAGTGCTCAGGTACGGTTTGGATCCATGCGACCAGTCAGAGCTCCAAGCTCTCAGGGTCTTAAGCCATCATCATCTAGATAGCTTAGGAAGGGGAGTTAGAATAGTATATTAGACACACAGAAAACCATCACTGCAGAAGCTATCATAGAAAAAGCTGACAAAGAAAACCAATAGCAACCTCCAGAAACGTATGCCTACCCTCTAACCCTACCACCTCCCCCAAGAAAAAAACACGAAGCTTGAGGAAACCAGATACGTTCCATAAAACATCATATATAAACTAGTCACCAAATTTCCATCCAGAAACCCCGAGAGAATTTTGAGATTGCCTTAGTCTTGACCACTGTCACCAGGTACAGAAGCAGCCTGAGCTAACACCAGGGGCACGTGAAGCAAGTAAATGACACTCCATATAGGCATGGCAGCATATTGATGCTCTGCCAGCTCCTAACACTACAGCATGTGTAGGAGAGGGTATAGGCAGGTATAGCATGGCAGCTGGTTCTCCTGGCACATGAATAATCATCTCGCTCTCCCAGGAGCTGATGATTACGATGACACTTTGCTGCTATGGCAAGTAGCAGCCTTACCAATTCCTGCTGCATTTCACTGGATAACAGCAGTCCCCAGCAAATGTACTTTGCAAATGAAGTTCAGAGCAGCTACAGATTTTTATTTATATGTCCTTATAAAGTTTGCTTGCAAAATTAAATACTGCCTCCAGATACATCTATCTTTTCCAAATTTCCTCCAGTTTGGAAAAGGAAAAGCCAGTTTGTCACACCACTGGAAGAAGTTGCGGCTTCTACCTTACACTGACAGTGCCTTCCTCATCGTCCTCTTATAAGCATTTTATGTTCAACACTACACACATTCAATTTTACTACTAAAAATAATAATAATAAATTAAATAGATTCATCTGATAAATTGGCTTATTATGACATCATGTTGTGGTTTATTATCTCTCTTTTGCATTGATTTTCTTCCTCAGAAGGACACAATAACTGATCATCTCCATACACATCTACAGGACCAGGAGAATAAGTGACAAAGCCTTCACCTGGAATCAGAGGATTTAACAAACCTGACTGTATTGCTGTGAAGACTGCACATGCTGACCCAATCTCAAGATATGCATGTGTGTTATTTATCTTGAGTGAGACTCAACTATTGCCCAGAATAAAAATATTAAAAAAATTGGCCAAACATGGATGTAAGCATGTCAGCTTTGATACTAGACACTGGAGTTTCCTAGAAATTAATCCTCCGTTAAAACAACAGATGGCCCTGTGTGTTCCAGGGGCTCAGAGCACACGTGAGGGGCTGGGTGACTGATGGACTTATGAATGACTGGGTCTGCATAAACCTTAAGTTGGATTAGTATAAGCTCATGCATGTCAGAAATGATCTGCAGTATTGACATTTCATGTCAGCTTTGTGAAGCCAGACTTCTTTCCGCCCCACACAAAATTGTGGCATGTGTAGGGGACAGTGTAGGAATATGTAGGAATAAACACGTCCTGGCAGCTTTACTGACTGCTTTGATGCTTTCAGCCAGCAACGAATGAAGCGCCTGCTGATTCATCCTTTAAATCAGTGACAGCTACTTAATTAACAGGACCACAGCCAAGCTGCTTAGGACTAGAACTGACCCTTCTTAAGGAAAGGAAAGTTGTACAACACATTTTGAAGGGCACCTCCCAGCAAACCCAAGGTTCGCATTTTTGGTGAATGACATGAGGTATAACAGCAGAGACAAGCACAAGCAGTGCCCACACTTACAGAGCTAGTCAGGCTGGTTTGAACACAGATGGCTCACAACCCTTTCCTACCTGACAGTGTATTCTTTCTCGTACAAAGCCATGATTCTCCATGGACTTTCACAACCAAATGATTGTCTGTTACCCAGATGCTTTCACAGTCCGAAGAGTATTTATAGGAGTTGTAAAGGGTCAGGCAGTTACAAGCTCTTCAAAGACCTCTGCTGTAGACCATTAAAACCCCCTTTGCCCACCTTTGAATAGTCTTCACCTAAACTGTCCTTAAATGACATGCAAAACCTGTCAGTGGCATGAAATGCATGATTAAGGTCCACGTTACCAGGGTCCAAAGGTACCTTGCTGAGGGGGTGAAAAGCCATATGCTTCATCTCAAACCTTACAAGCTCCAGTGTAAGTTCCACTGAGCCTGAAGAAGTTGTGAAGTCAAGTCATAAAAAGCCCTTGTGCTCCTGTGAAAGGTGTGTACAGGCCAACAGAGTGCATAAAAATTTCCCACTGTTTACCCAGCTCCTCACAGTCCATTTCAGAAGCAGGCTGTTACAGGACAGATGGGGTCAGTAAGCACGGAGGAGAGGCCAGGGCCATGGCATGATGATGTTTGTTAAGCAACGTGATTCTACATTCAGTCAAGCGCTTGTCAAGATCCATAAAATGGGCAAAAGGAGGTCTCCTCCTTAAGAATTATTAAGTTTACAACCCCAGGCAGAATGAAAACAAATTGTTTCCATATCTTTTTCTTCACTCTTTTAAAAAAAATCTAATGTTTAAATACTTGCACTTAGAATTGCTTTGAGAGAAGCTCTGATTATTATTAAAAATAATAACAGTAATAATAACAATAATAATAAACAACTATAATAATTTTTCATGTGATAATGTTTGGCTGTTCTTCATCAAGAAGAGCACAGAGTTAACCTCAGCTTTTATGTGCACAAGCACAAATATCCTCACCCTCACTCCCTCGCTTCTTGCTCTCCACATGCTTATAGGGCAAACAGGGGGACGTGAGGGAGAATAGCACTTTTTTCCACTCAATACTTTGCTGTAAAACACAGAATGCCTCTTTATTCCACAGCTGATAAAGCAAAACTTCCCTGTACCATCTGCAACTCCTACAACTCCACATCATATTCCCACCCAAGAACAGAAGCCAGATATGCTCCTTTTGCCCACCACTCTAAAACCCTATAAAATACTGACCACAGGTGCTAGCAGAGCACTCCAGTCATACCACTTTTCCAAGGCAAGGAAATAGAACCAGAAACTGAGACTGGGATATGAAGCACTTACAGAAACCAAACCAAGAAAGAATGCAAAATTACACATTTCAAACCGTGCACTTGCCCCAGGGACATCCCCATTGCACAGTAACACTGGGTGTGCTTTTGCAGCTGCCCACTGAGAGGACAGTTCCAAGAGGGGACCTGGCTGAAAGGAATTATTTGATACAAGAGCAATTGGGGTTTCACCCAGAGGACAGTGAGTATGAGCTGCTCGGAGAATGCTCGCGGCCACTGCTCTGCCATAGGAAGCCATGCTTGGCACAAGCCGAAAGCCTTTGGGAGCTGTGTTTGTTAGCAGCGTTGCAGGAAACATGATGCAGGGGAATACGACTGGTGTGCTGGGCCAGAGAACTGCAGGGCAGCTGTGTGGCTCCCTGCCCTGTCAGCCTCGCTCAGAGCTTGCTTGCAGCTACTTTTTAGCTACACTGAGCTGCCGTGAGCACCGTGCAGGAGTATGCTGTCTCCTGCTGTGGACAGCTCGCAATGGGCCTTTCCTCTTGTGGAAATTTGGAGGGAAAGACCAGAGAGAACAGTCGTTTTGCCATTAATAAGGGGGGAAATGTAAGCTAGCAATTTATCTGAGAAAAAGCAAAGAAAGAAAGAAAGAAACAAATTTATCCCATCCAAACTACTACAGAAGACAAATACTGGAGGACACACAAGCAGCACCAGAAGGTTGAAGCTAGTCACGCCAGAGGCCTGAAAAAAAATGAAAATAGAGGCAAAAGCTAATCCGTTTGATGAACTAGCAGCAGAGTTTATTTTTATTGCAAAGAAACTCGCTAGTGGCAGAATACAGACTGTCCTGCTGGCTAAAGCTCACATATTTCGGCATGAAAAGAAGTTGTAGTTACCAAAGCAACCAAGTATCTCAAGACCTGAAGTCTGGCATTGCACCAGTCTCATTGCTATAGGAACAGGGGGGAGTGGTGGACTTGAGGGTGATTCGTGACAGCTGACCCCTGACTTGTATGGGCCAAGAGTCTGTTTCCATTCACGAAGGTTATCATCCTAGATTAACTTTTATACTGTTCGTAGCTGAATGTTTTGGGAGACTTCTAGCACAGAGGATACGTAGGCACATTTTAGAGAGGACATTATAGTTACAGCAAGCCCTGCTAGCTGGATAGCAAAACATACATATATTTTTCCGTAAATGAAAGAAGAAGTTGACGAGGATATCAATCAGCCCACAGAGATTAGAAGAACACAAATATTTTTTTAATTGGTTATATAGACTTTTTGGTCTTTATTAATGGAAATCTCATGCACTTCAGAATACTCAGTATAACAAAGGCACTCTGGAATATTCATCAGTGACTATCTGCTGTTCCATTTAACCTCCTTGATTCATGTAATTAAGACAGAAAATGGCATGCAATTTAAGAAGAAGTGCAAGGCAAAGAAACTAACAGTTCACAAACAGTCCAGAGGCTGGAAATTATTTGGCTGAAGTATTTGGTGGATGTGTATGTTACATTCAAAGAAAATGAGATCCAGAATAATTTACTCCAGTCAAAAAGCAAGAAATACAGATAACAGATCTTCAGTTATGGGTTACACAGCAGATATTGATTCCTGCCTTTGTTGACTATCTGTTAGATTTTTCTTCCTGCTCACCCTTTCATTTTTTATTCTGTATCCTCTATGTATGGGAAATGCTTCCAGTCTTAATGTGACAATCCATTGCCATAGCTTTCTTCACATATCTCTTTAAGACTTAGCCCCTGCTCTATCCTTCCTAGACAAAGGACAGACAGCTGGTGTACCATGCCTGCTGCTCATTATACTAATCGTAATCAGTTCACAGCTACTGTGCAGTCCTCCTGTCAGTCTGTCTCTCACTGTACATCCACACAGCAAGAGCTCTGGGGCAAGGAATTTTTATTATATATAAGCACTGAGCCTAGCACAATGGAGCCTTAATATCTGACATATCTAGATGCTATCAGATAAACAAGGAAATCATTTGACACAGCTTTTGTCACTACCATTAAATCATCTGAAGGAGTTTGATTTCTAAGAGCTCAGCAGCACAATTCTGCTGTTGTCATCTGCTATTTTTGTTTGCACTAAGTGCTCTGCATCAATACATCAGAGGCACAGATGTTGCTCCACTGTTTTCAGTGGAGTCAGCCCTCACATATCCAAGAGCAGGTATTAGTGAACAAATAATACTTGGATTTTATTAATTTGTTTGTATGTTGGGATCTTGTATGGAAGCTTAAAAATACAGGCACACAGCAAAAGGAACTTTTTAAATAAAAGAGGCAGCAAATATTACAAAGACCAGACTTACTTTGAGCTAGGACCAGGAATTCAAACCCTGACGGCAAGTAAAATGTTTTTACATTTCAGTTTAGAAGGTTTAACTTAAAACCACCTTCGCAGCATTCTGATTTTGTGGCAAGGTTCTTCAGCCTGACCTCTTCCCTTGGTTGGCTCAGACTCACGTTTGTGAAGGGAGCATTTGCCCTGCAGCCACTCATATTAGTTATAAACCACTCATCAGCTCCTGTGCAGTGCCTGTAAGCAGCTGTGATTGTCTGGCTAGGGGACAGTTTGCTCGCATAGAGAAGCATCCACTTGCCTTAAAGTTTCTCAAGAGCTATGTCCAAATTTTCCACAGTGTATTGTTTCAAAGGAGACTGAGACTTTCAGCCATTCATCAGATGGTTAGTGTTTTTGCCTGCTGGTATTAGTGGCCAATGCACCGCTGAGCACAAGAACAGCTAACCAGCAGCTTGCTTTTACGTGGTGCTGTTCTGAGGAACGGGAACAGCAGATAGTCCCACTCACCTTAATGAGAACTGAAGGCACCATCCACCAGTAAAGCTTTACAGACATGACTCAGCCTCTCCCTAGAGCACCATCGTCAGCTCTCCAGGAAAAGACAAAGCTGTCTGATCACATTTGGAGGAGCAGTGGATTTACAGCACAGTCCAGAGCATGGTGAAGTCAGACCACAGTTTTCACAATAGCCCAGGATTAGTCTCTAGTCAAAATTCAACCTGTGAAGCTTGGACCCACAGGTTTACCCCACCAAATGATCCCCTTTCTACATCATTGACTGACTAAGGGGTTAGAGGCAAATGACTGCCAGAATCCAATCCATAACACTGATATCATACTTGGAGCACCTTGTAATGAGTGCAGTGCCTCTAAAATAGCTCTCATTTAGAAATGTACAGTCATCATTCAGTGGAGTGTTAGAAAAACAGATGCTTTAGGTATTAGGTCCCTCCTGAGAAATGTGAAGCTTTGGTTCCACTTGCATTTAACTCATAAGAAGAACTGCTCTGCAGAGTAATAAAACCCCCTCCACGTGCTATTGCCAGGTCTTTAAAAAGCACCGGCAGGGCTACTTAATTTTTACATTAAACAACATGTGCAACCTTGCTGTGGCCAAACTGAACCAAACAAGTTTCTGGGGTCAGGCAGTCCATGAGTGAAACACATCATCATATGGGAAAGGAGAAGACACACTGTAGGGCTGGGCTATGCCTTTCCTGTGAATGGCGCACCCCATAGCTCTTGTGCTCCAGGATCCCGTCAGCAGGAGATTGTTCTGAAAAAACACAGCCATACAAAAGCCCAGCTGTTCTTTTTATTCAAATTAGCCTCTCCCCATCACCTTCTACCTGTCAATGGATGTGAACACATTCACATTGTGGATTCTTCTCTCCCACCCTTACACTGACTACTGCAAAGGATGACTCCCAGGAAAAAGCCAAACAAGCACAGAGGGCAGGAATATATTTTTCACAACTAGGGATTCAGAACACAGGATTGATGTGGCAGAAGCAGATGCAGAAGGAGCCACAGAATTTCTGGGTGGGATTTCCCACCAGGATTATTTTTTATTCAAAAACCAGAAATAAGCAAGGAAGGCTTCCTAGGAGCAAAGACGATACAAGTGGTACCTCCTCTGGCCTGAGGGTAAAACGTGTGTCATTTGGCTTGAGATCAAATTTCCAGAAAGAGTATTCAGACACAGTGACCCTGTTCCCATACACAATGATAGAAGCAACCACAGAAAGGTTTATCATTTATCATGTCTCTGGTTGGATTTTCTCAATCCTGTGCTGGTTGGCCATTTCCAACAATTATGGTGCATTCTCTGTAATGTTTCGGCTCAATTCAACACCTTCCCTTTCTAGATTATTCTACCATTTTGTTCTCCTTATCTCTTTCTCCTAGTCTTTCTTTCCACCCTCTCAAAAGCAGCATACTTGCTTAGTACAACACTCACACAATGTTTCCTGCCAGTGTACTCTATTCACTCCATTCATGCGATTCATGCTACCTAGTTTGGAGGAATAAAGGCACCCCACATGTACCATTCCAACCCACCTAAGAACAGAACTGCCTCTGCATGTGCCTGTCTCTCCCAGCAGTGCCTGAAGAGGGTTCTAAAGGCACCAGACCCCCCCAAGGGAGCAACAGGAACAGGGCTGCTCTATGAAGGAAAGCAAGCAAGAAACCAAGGGTGACCACAACATGGGCAGATGCAGCACCCTCATGATGAGGGCTGTCGTGGTTTTGGTTTCAGCCCAGCCGGTAACAAAGCACCACGAAGCCGCTCACTCACCCTCCACCCCCTCCCCTGGCCACGTTGGGATGAGGAGAAAAACCAGAGGCAGGCTCGTGGGTCGAGACAAGGACTGGGAGGGATCACTCCCCACTTATGGTCACGGGCAAAAGACAGGCTCAACTTGGGGAAGAAACAAAATCAATTTAATTTACTACCAATCAAATCAAAACAAGGATATTAGGAAGGGAAACCAAACCTCAGAACACCTCCCCCCACCCCTCCCTCCTTCCCATCTCAGCTCAGCTCCACTCCTGGTTCTCAATCTCNGGGGTCCCTCCCACGGGAGACAGTCCTTCACCAACTTCTCCAGTGTGGTTCCTTTCCACGGGCTGCAGTTGCTCACAAACTTCCCTGGCGCGGGTCCTTTCTGCGGGCTGCTCTCCAGTCACACACTGCTCCAGCGCGGGTTTTACCATGGAGCCACGGCCGTCTTCGGGAGCCTCCGCTCCACCGTTCACCCCCATGGGCTGCAGGGGGACAGCCTGCCATCTCACCACGGGCTGCAGAGCCATCAACCTCCTCAGGCGCCCCCTCCTCCCCCTCCTTCTTCACTGACCTCGGTATCGGCAGAGGGGTTCCTCTCACGTTCCCTAACACCCACACTGCTGGTTCCCCTTCTTAAATATGTTCTCCCAGAGGTGCTGCCACCGTCACTCTCTGTCCGGGCCAGAGGCAGGTCCGACTCTTTGGAGCCAGGGGAGCTTCCAGCAGCTTCTTAAAGGAGCCACCTCTGCAGCCCCCTCCCCCACTACCAAAGAAAACCGTGCCACACAAACCCTTAACAAGGGCACAGTCCCCCAGGGCCTGAGCAGGATGAGCAGAGCAGGGGGGTGTCAGCAACAGGTTCCCTTGACAGTGCTGGGATCATCAGGCAAGGCAAACAAGTCAAATTCAAGGTTAGTCCTGAAAAATCCACTCAGCAGGACAGGGCTGGGTGCTGGCACACCTGTAACATAGCTAAAGCCACAGCTGGGTGCCTAGGCCGGAGCTCACATGGAGCTCCTGGGGCAATGAGCAGAGGGTGCATGGGTGGAGGCTCCAGGTCAGGGCAATGAAAGCCCATTTGTGTGCTCAGGGCCCTGATAACTAACCACCTCAGTCAGGTGCCCAGAGGTAGGTCCCACGTGTATCAGCCTGTACAACTTGCCATCCTGCGTGCCACAGCAAAGCTTCGTTTATGGCTGGCACTTGCGTTGCAAGCACAATACACAGCAGACAAGTGCCAGAGCCCAGAGCATCACCCTGCCACCGGGAGTTGGGTTGGCTGCAGCTGCACGGTGGTTTCATCTGTGCCCTGTCTCATGCTCCCCCCCAGTCCTCAATCACTGACTCGACTTGCTGGCTTGATCTCAGACCTGCCTCATCACTACAGACCTGCTGGGTGATGCTGGATTCTTGGCTGACCCAAGAACCTTGGTTATCATCATGGGTCCTCTCTGATCTTCTTGTTTGGATCGGTGGGACTGTGCCTTTGTGGATGAGGGTGCTACCCCCATGTGCCTTGCCATGTCTCTCAGGTCCCCTTCCTTCACAGAGCAGCCTGCCTTGTTGCTCCTTGACAATAGGCAGAAAAAACCTGATTTCTGGAATTCTGGAAATGACCAAGCACAGGTAAATTTGCAAAGATTTTCTCAGCCTACCCCCGATTATGCCATCCACCTTTTCACACAGACACACACGGAGATGCACACATCTTCAATACTTTCCAAGGAAGTTGCACACAATAATGTCATAGAGTTGAGTGTGTTGCATAGAGGATATGAGCCAGTATCACACCTTATGGGAAAATGGAACCCCAAAGGAGTAACTGAACCGCTGTGTGGGAAAGGTTCTCCTGCTGCTCCACCACAATGAGGATTACAGTCCAATGAGATAACTCATTTCTTTCTGCTCTTTCTTTTCAATATTAGGTTTTGCTCACAAACCAAAGAACTACTTAATGGAAGACGGTAACATTTCTCTTTTTTTGCAGTTCCCAGATACTTAAATTATACTACCTTAAATCCCTTCACAGCCAGGTAGAGTGGGTAAAAGAAATGAAAGGAATCAGATTCCAGTAGAGCCTTCATTAAATTTGGCCTATCTAGGTTTTCCTGTGAAATGGATAGCAAAAATTACAGAAGCCAAAAGGCCTCAGGTGATGGATTATAAGGAGATGCAATTGGCACAGAACAGAAATTGACTGAAAATATTCCCTTCGAACCCACTGTGAGGAGAGTGCCGAGGGACAAAAATCAGAACATCAGTTATCCTTCCCTGCCATTTAAAATTAGCTACTTGCATCACTTTCATCGACCTTCTTTTCAGATGCCATCAGTCCCCACCAGTTCAGACAAAGTCTCATTCATCCAGGGAATGAGGTTTGACTACAAAAAGAGCCACCTAAGAAACGGATTAGTCACAGGAATTTACAGAAAGCAACCACAGGAAGGAAATACAAAGGGAAAATACATTGCAAAAATGTTAAGTGAGAGCTGCAGGACTCAGAGACTGCACACTGACTCGTGGTGTATAAAGCTATGCAAGTCTGATGTAGTTGCTGTTGGCCGGATAGTAGGTTTATCTCCTCCGAGGTCAACATTTTAATGCACATTTTAGAAGGAAGATTTTTTTTAAAAACGATTTTAAACACTAAAATTTGTTCCATTTTTATGATGACAATGAGAAAGAACAGAAAAAAGGTTCCTAATATAGATGTTTTTTCTATTAAAACTTGTCCTTCAAGCTTGTCCATCCTGCCAACTGCTACTTTCTTAGCAATTAGTCCTAGCAATTTTCCTAGCAATAAGGAAAATAATTTCAAATTGCTAGGGTAGGTGGGTTTCATGATTAATTTCTTTGAGTGGAGAGCCCTTAAACAGTAGTGTATGCAAAATCCCCAGCAGGAAAGGACTATAGAATTCAATTTATTTAAATTCCTAGATTTAATTTCTACATCACATGGATATTAGATAATTATGACAAAGAGTATTAAATCATCTAGTCAAATTCCAGCAAATTTCCCATTCATTACTTTTGGAAAATATTCAAAATCATTACTAAGAAAACAAGCAAAGAAAGCTTGGCATAAAGTGATGCATTTTAGCTAAAACTAAGATCAATTGTTCAATAATGCAATCCTTAAATTAAAAATATGTCTAAATAATTAAAAGCAAATGAAAATTAAGAAGGCAACAAATAAATAAGTTCTTCCTTTCAACACAGTAAGACCAGCCACAGCATGTTCCAGAATTACACACAGAGAAGATTGTCCCAGATGTGTCCTCGCTCTTGTGATCAGCAAATTGAAAGTACCAGTAACTGCCCATCCACATCTGGTCCTCAAATATATGTAAACCTCATGCCACTTATTCCCAGCATTTTCCTGCTCACTTGTATTCCTGCAACATGGCAGCAAGAAGGTGCTGTAACCAGTGGAACAGCTATCTATCTTTTGTCTGTCATTTTTGGTTACCTATTTCTCTCCCAGAAGAGACTGCTCCCTCAGATCGACGTAAGGGCACACTACAATTTCACTAGAAAACAGCAGTCATGTGGCAAGACTGAGTAGGGGAATATATATCTAATTTTTTCCAGGCTCCCTTCACATTCAGAGAAAATTGAAGAAGCAATTACTGTCTGACCTCAAGGGTAAGTTTTTGTGATTTATTTACTTATAGAAATAAGGAACCAGAACCTAAAGGCTTCTTTTCACTCAGAATGCTGTGGCCAGGAGTAAGATCCCATGCTGCTAGTCTGTCATTGCAATGTGTTGTATGACATACTATGACTGGTCCCCCTTTGGTGAAATTATTTTAGACAATTGCCTTCTTTCTGCAGAAGTTATTTTCCCCGGCTACATTCCTCCCAAGACTCTGAAACTCCCAACATCTGGCTGCAAGCTCAGAAGAGAGTCATACAAGCTTTCTTGGAAAGAGTGTCAGACTTTGGGACTTGTTATGGGAGGACACCAGAATACTGAAAATAAAAACCTCTGCCTTCAGAAAAGAGAAAGGAAAAAAAGGAGGAACTAAGAGGGGAAAACAGCATCATACTAAGAGAAACATAAAGAGATTCCCTCCAATTTTATTAAACCCCCTGCTTTAAGGTCTCTCCTCAGCAGAGATAAGTGCTATCCTGACAGTGAGGTGTCAGGAAAAGAGAAGTGGGGAATCATAACCCACATCCATCTCCCTCAAAGTTTTTTCATTTCCCTTGGGGCTACCCAAAGCTGGCCACCATCAGAGGCAGAAGTCTGGACTAGCGGAACATCATGTTTGAACAAGCATGCTGAATCCTACATTCAGCTAAGGACCTTACACACAGGCAGGAGGGAAAAAAATAGGCTTCAGGTTCATTGAGTTGATATTTTGCACTATTTTACCCTTTCCTGTTCATTATAGCAATTGCAATGCACCATCACTAGACCCTCCAGAAGGAGGTAAAACACTTTCACTGATAAAACCAGCAAATACCCATCAGTATTATGGTGGAAAGTAAAGCTTCTTTATCATGCTCTTCACCACAGAACGGAGCAGAGGGCTTTCTGACAAGCTGCTCTGCATTTATGTCTCTGTGATTACCTCTAAGGAAGGAATGAGAACCATTCTGAAACTCAGAAGTACAGAGCAGGAATGACAGCTGACATTCACAGAGCACTGCCTCCTCCAGACACTGCGCTTTTCTAACCCCCACACACCTTGACCTTCATGGGCTACTGAGTCTGTAAGTGTAAACTGGAGCCATCTTGATCTACAGCAGCTAAAAAGTGCTTTTTCTAGTCCTCTTAGTTGCTATTTACATAGCAACAAAATCCCTTTCTTCACATTTTACACTTATCCCAAGGAGAGAAATTGCAGCTGGTAAAAAATCATGGAAATATGCTGGGGGTTTCTTCATCTGTGAAACTTGACAATAAGAACATTTGAAACACTTGCTGTGTTGTTGCTGGAAAGGAAAGAGTGGCTTACTCAATATTTAAAAATGTTTCA
>VYZV01007486.1:18539-45229 GCA_013401275.1 Pandion haliaetus | reverse complement strand
GATTGTTATTGCTATAAAACTTTGCGGCAACTCCCAGTGACTTGGATGAGCCTTCCAACACGTACCCAGAGGAAACGAAGCCTTTGTTTTGGGTCGTTCTTGTACTCAGAGCCTTCATTTTAATCTTCAAAGGCCTTCATTAACTCAATCTCAATTTCATAAAGAGCACCTCCCCCCCACTCTGTGAGGTTTATTTGTAACAGTTCTACTCCTTAGAAGTGCCAAACCCACTGACCTTAAGCACGTAACGTGAAAGCAGAAAACGAAATTTTCTCAGCTGCTTCCTCACATCTCTTCAGCAGAAGGAAATAGCAATAGCCACGAACCAGTCCACTTTGAGAGCAAAATGTCAACCATATTTTTGCAATTGGTTGCATACACACCCACAAGAATAAAAACAGTGATAAATGCATACAGGAAACGTTTGGGAGGAGGTGGGGAATAGAATGTGTCAGCAGAGAAGGGGAAGAGTGGAAGAGGGCTACAATATGAAAACCCAACAATGAGGAAAGACTGCAAAAAATGGAAGAACCTTGGAGAAAAAAGCACAGTGAGCAGATGGGGAAAACGTCATAAACATCTTGTAGGATAGAACTTGGACCCTAACCCAAAACCTGGACCCCACAGCCTCTTACAGTTGTGACATTTATTCAGAGTTGCTTTCTTAGTGGATAAAGACTATAATGTAAGAATTTAGAACAAAATGACAGCTTTTTTTGAGGTTGTATAAAAAATGGCTATTTTACAGAACATTTTTTCTCACAGGAGTTGAAAGGTCATTTCTTCTGCCTCTAAGCTGTTTCTGCCTTTTTCAGTAGCTAAAAATAGAGCCTAGTAATCCATAGTTGATAGCCATAGATGTAAATTTCAGACACGGAGTGCACAAACTGAGAAACCAGATAGGTATTTGCACATGCAGTTTTCATGTTATAAATATTTGTGTCTTCTCATCCAGTGTATGTACATACTTTAAAATGCAAGACCCTTCAATTTGTCCAACGTGAAATGAAAAAAAAGGGCAAAGTCAATGTTTAGGAAATATTGAGGAAAAGAATGCAATGAGAGATGCTGGATACCTACACTTCATTTGCATTATGCACCAGTTGCTATCACAACATCTCTGCTGTAAAAGTACCATATGCACAGCTAGTAAAATAAACCCCAATTACTTGTATAAGTTTTTTACAGTTTTTCTAAAGGCAGGGTATCACAGATGATGCTGTAAATTCTTCTATTCTCTTTTTTTTCTATCTTCTTACAGCTTTAAAGTCTTTCACTTGTGTCTGCCTATACACCAATCACTTTTGCCTGGTAGGTGTGTTGGTACATCTCTTGTGTCGCCAGATAAAATGTTAATGCCACTGTATAATCTGCTCGAAATATGAAACCAAGGGAAGACTGGTGAAAAATATCCTACCTCCAGGGAAAAAAAAAAACAAAAAAATGTTCTCTAAAATGAGGTCTAATATGAAGAAAAAAACAGCAAACTCACACATATAAGTTACTTTACAACAGAGAAAAGACTCATGTTCCCTTCCCACAGTGCTGGAGGTATCCCATGACAATGTGGATTGGCAAAGACACTTACAGATGCCCAAGACATACTCACCTGCTGTCTTTGCTTCTTGAATGAAATCTTTCCTTTTCTGTCACCAGCTAGTTCTGCACTCTACAGGCTCCACTTTAAAGTACAGAAGGTGAGTAAAGTTTCTTTTCCTGAGGGAATCAACAGTAAAGTACAGCCTTGTCTGATAGGGATGAGCTACAGAAGCAGAAGCCACAGGAAGGACCGCTCCCACAGTGGGGATGTTGGCAAAGCCCACACTGCACCAGGCATGAGTGGAGGGTCCCTCCTTTCCCCCTGCTCTGCAGGTGATGCTGTTCTTGCTTCTCAAACAGGTTTTCCAAGAGGTGTTGTACCTTCACCATCATCCAGCTCTCCAGCTGAGACCATCTGAATGTGTGTTTGGGGTTTTTTTTTACCAAAAACTGAGTGTAGACTCACTATTCCCTGCTTTGTATTTTCATCAATTCTTGCACATTTTTGAGCAGCTCTTCTGAAAGCTGTGTTTCTGAACGCTTGCTTTGCTTGCTATATGGTATGCTAGGCGTTGTGCTCAAGGTAGGCTAAGCTGATTTTTTTTCTTTGATCAAGCATCTGATAGTGTCCAGTTGGAGAATGAGACAGCATCTTTGCAGTGAGCATGCCTTAGCCCTCAAACCAAGAGAAAGTGACAATTTAATTTCATTTCTAAACACAGAACAAGGCAAAGTGACTTACACAGGAACTGAGACAGTTTTGTGCTAAATTTGGTGTTTCCATTGGAAAAATGAACAAGTAAGGCTTTGAACAAAGGCTAGACCGTTGTATGATAATATACCCAGAAAGTTTGTCAGGCAATAGCTGCATAAAGCTATGCTTCAGAAAATCAATACCTGTACTTTATAGAGTTCTAGAAGTATCCTCTTTACTTCTACAGTGATAACATAATTTTGTCTGGAAAATAAACCTGATACCTAGCATTAAAGTTTAATAGATAAGTAAATCCAGATTTTCCCCCTGCTTTGTCCTTTGCTGTTTTTCAAGTACTTAAAAGGCATCATAGCTTAAAAACCATCCATTTATTTTTATCTGACAAAGAAGGTAAATTATTTCATCTGAGAGCTAAATCTGAAAACTGTAGAGAGTGTATTTAGGATAGAACAAAACAGAAGGGGTACAAATAAAACAGCTTGGGCGAAACCTTAGTCCAAATGAATCCTGTGGCAAAATCCCCATTGATTTCATAGAGCCAAGACCTTACCCAGCAGTCACATAACAAAGACAGCTGACACTGCACAACTTTTAGAGGAGAACAAAAGATTAAAAAACTCAATATTCAGGATACAGTCAAGTTTACTTAGAAAGGATTCAGCTGAACCCTGAGCTGACATCCAACACATGGTTTATTCAGCAGAGGAAAATGATAGATGTATCAGAATTTAAGTGCGGTGTGAAGAACAGTCAAAATGTAGCCTCCTTTTAAATCAAAATGCCAGTCTTTCTCTTTAATTTGATGCATAGAAAACCTCTCTATAATCTTCACAGGCTGTAAGAGTTCAGGGATGACATTCTAGTCTGGTCAGTTGTAAAGTAATCTTCTGAAATACTTACCATGCCATAAGGGTAGCAACAATGGGAATGAGAGGGAGCTGAGGGGAAGAATAAGGCAAAAACAGCCCAGACAAAAAGCATCAGGGAAGACCAGAGTTCATTTTGGACAATCTTAATGAATCTTTATGTGTTTGCTTCCATAATGCTACCATTCTTAATATCCCAGAAATAATGGTAAAAAATACCTGTCCTATATGGCTTCCAAAATGCTACAACAGATTAAAGATGAAATAGTATACCTTTTTGTAGAGAGTGCCCTGGAGACATACTATGTAGCTTAAATAATAGGGAAGGGTGCAAATCCTTCAGAGCAGCAAATGCCTTACTGTTCCAGCTGATATGAATGACAAAGGTCTATTGACTTCAGTATTGCGGTCTGTGATCTTGAATAAGTATTTCGTTGCCTTCTGGAGGGGATCTGATGGCACCTGGAATAGCAGCACCTCCCTTTCTGCTCCGCAGAACATTGTCTTTTTTGAACATCCTGGCAATGAAACAGAGAAGGCTGTCTGGGTAGTATAGGTAAAGGTTATGCAGAAAATTATTTTTTTAAATTAAAAATTATGTCTTGTATGAACCTCCGTAACATCTCCCAATAAAAACAAATTTTGTGCAAAAATGATGACATGGTTAGGGTATTTTTTTTGTTTATACCCTTAATATCATGACAAAATTATTAGTACTTACACATTTCCAGGGAGAATATTGAGATCAGAAATAAAACATTTCAAGAATTATTGTATGGGAGAAGTTAATAATTTTTTTATAAATATATTGCAAAAAGAAGGGAAAGTTGGTTTATTTAGAACTGTATAGAATAAAAATAATACTGAAGTCTCAAAATTATTTTCAATTCCCTGTAAGTGTAACATTACATGCCAGCGAGGGCATGTTCATTAAGGCCTGATCCTCATGGAACTTAATAATACACCTATTAACTATAAGCGCATAACCAATTTCACTGCAGTCTCAGTTAAAATTAAACCTGTGCCTTGCTGCTTGGCTGAACTAGGGCCTAAGGCTAACTGGATCTTCAGTACAGGTTTTGTAATATTCTTAGGGGAGCCGTCGGAGTCAGCACCCGGTGAGGAGCGAGGGAGGGCGGCAGCTCGGCTTACAGCCCTGTCCGACATGCCTAATGTCAGACAAGGTTTTGGGGGGGGAGGAAGAAGCCAACTGGCTTCCAGCACAAAGGGAAAAAGGAAAACAATGTCCACAGCACTTATCTGAGAGCGAGGGACGGCGGGCAGTGGGAATTAGATGGATTTGTACGTAGTGCGAGAGCAAGAAAGCACAGAGGATTCCTCAGAGTATTGGAATTAACCTTCAGGTCTAATGTTCATGTAGTTTTCAAATCACACTGAGGAGCTCAGTGTGTTCAGGTAACAGTTGCCAAAAGAAAATATAAAATTTTGCTGTAAGAAATAATATTTTCCTTATATTTTCTGTAAAATTGTCAGCATTAATTTGAAGTACCTTTTAAATGCCTGTAAACACCAGTGAAAAGCTCTTTTACCTGGGGAGTTAAATGTCAGCTTTATGCTACAAAGACAGCTCCTGATCCTTCAGGATTTAATGAAGGTAAATAATGTTGTACATATTAGCAACACCATTGCTAAATATTTATGCGTTTATGTAAAGATAATCACATGTATGAATGCTTGTTGTGTTGGGCACTTAAAAAAAAGTCTTAACTGTAAAAAGAGGGGTGTGGGGGTCAGATCTAATTCTGCAAGGGTGATGAATATTGCATAGCATGTGTCAAAGACTGACTTTTGATAGCTTTAAACAGAAGCAATTTCCAGGAGTCAATCCTTTTGTTCCTTTGTATTTTTCTTAAAAGAAATCATCTGTACTTTGCTTTCAACACTCTAATTATCATTAGTCTCAGAAATCACTTTGCAATTAATGAAAGTCTGAATACTTCATGTTCACTGAGCAAAACCTTAATATAAACAAACACTTACTGCAAACTCATTCCAAGGTAATTAATAGTGCTAGCCTAATTTACATGTGTTTAATATCTGACATACAACTGTAACAGGCAAGTTTCTGTTCTCACTGTTGTCTTCCTATTACTGAAACTTGCACACTGGAAACCCAACAGTCAGCATTGGTCTAAAGTAGATTAAAAGCAATGTGCAGTAACCATTTTACTGAAGCCTTTTGTCTGAAGCAGCCAAAAGCAATAGTCATGGTCTTTCTTTAGATTTCGGTCAGATAGAAAGCTCACTAGGTTTCTCAGACCATTTACATTTCTGAAGCTCAAAAAGTTAAACCAGAAGGGGAGAAGTATCTTCCTGCCAGAACACAGATCAGAGAGGTTGCCTGCAGCAGCAAAATATTCAGTAGGTGTTTTCATGAGCGGTCATGAAGAGGGAGGGACAAATACCCTACAGTTTCCCCAGAGTAACTGAATAATCCTCCAGGGAAGCAATGCCTCTGCAATCCTGCAGTGCATGAGTCAGCACGTGGGAGAATTGTTCTCTTTTTTACAGCTCACAATATAAATTGGACAATTTGCAAAAAAAAAAAAGTTTGTAGATTTACAAGTGCAAACTTCTGTAGAATTTTTTTAAGCATTACTGCAAATATGAACATGGGGTTATAACTTCTGCTATGCATTGGGAATGGGAAAAGGAAATATAATTTACTACATCTGCTCTGTACTGAAAGGCCAGAAAAGATGTTTTAAGAGGACTTTAATTCCGCCTACTTAGCTTCCAGAGCTTTCCTCAAATGTATGGTATAACCATCACCCCTGAGAGCACTTCCAGGTTAAAGGGAAAAGAAGCATGGATGTAACAGCCCCTCCAACTCCTTGTCTTTTCTCTGGTGATCTGAGTGTACACAGTGGTGGATTACTCTGCCTAAGTGACCCAATAGTGTGTTTTACCTGCAGCAAGTAGCATCCTAAATTTGCATGTGAAGAAAACAGAACATAAAATAGCTACCTGAATTATCTTCCATATAACAGCTAATCTGCTGCAGATCTGGACATTAACTTTGACCTTTTGAATCCTAATCCTGTGTTTATCAACCAAGGCAGTTTGCATCCAACCTGTCTTTTGGTGTATAGTATCTGCTAACTGTTCCCTGTATCAGAGGAGCGATGGGAAATGCTCCAGGATTTCTGACAGATCAGTATATTTGCTTCTTACGATGTGCTGTGTCTGATTATTTTTATTGATGACTAGTTACAATTCCAGTAGGATATGTATCTCAACCTCATGTTTACATCCTCAGCCATATTGCTGCATTAAGGCATTCTATCCATCACTAAATTATGCATGCAGTCAGTAGATGTTCTGATTAGCTATACGCAGACCTGCGTTGAATTACAATGGAATGCTGCCTCTGTATATATAGTAAAGGATTACTTTATTAGTGTTACTTACACTCGAAAAGATAGGGCTTTCAGAAGAAAATACTGGGGTTTTTTTCGGGAAAATGGCATTAAATGAAATCAGAATTAGTCTTGTGAACAGCCACAAGCAATCAGCCAGAAAGCTATTCCACTTTCTGTCTATCACTTCACTTCTGGTTTATCATTTATAGGACTCCATCATGTAAACCACTTGAGACTTACAAACAAAGCATCCTCACACTACACAGCTTAGCTTGCACTCTTTTCACATTTCTTTTAAAATTTATTTTAATTTAATTTGCAAAACTTTCTTCTCTATAAAAGCAGGCTTTGGGATTTTGAAGAAATGTCTATCCATGTATACATGTCTGATCAAGGATTCTATGAAGCAATAGCTGGCAAAACTCAAGGTTTCATTAGTGTTAGAGCCTAATAAAATTTTTGCAAGTGTTTTTCTTTCTAGCCCTATACAACCCTTTCCTGCATTCTGTGCTGTGTTTGTCTCTGTCATGACTTGGAATATGCCACAGGAATACAGTGTACACAGTCCAAGTATTAAATGAAAACCATATAATATAGCAGTATTGCTGAGAATGACAGCTTGCAAAGAAACTGATTCTGATAACACTGTTTAGATAACAGCAACAGCAGTGGATTTCCTAGATGGTTAAAATTCTTGACTAAAAATATTTTGGAAAATTGGGCTTTGGTGAAAATGAAAAATTACCTGTGGAATTAATGTTCTTAACAGCAGTAATAAAGTTTCTAAAGGAAATTCCAAAGCTTTGCTCTTTAAACATTTCCCCTACCATTCTTTTTTGTCACCTTTGGTTTTCAAAGAAGCAGTGAAATTCTAAAATAATATATTGAAAATGAGCAAAAGGGAGATTTCTTACTGAAAATTGAATGTAGTGAATATTACCTTGTTTCAGACTTTCCCCATGGGCTGAGCAGAACAAAGAAATGTAGCCTATCAGAAACAACCCATGGGCACAAACTGGGATTTTTGATAAGGTGTAGTCCCTCTTTGGGTTACAAAGTGGTCTGAGTGAGGCTAGTTATGAGTCAACTACTCAGCACATCAACAGCATATCAGCTGCTGAAAGAGTTCAGATCATTAAGTACTGATTCCAGGAGTTTCAGTGAGATATTGTTGTTTACTAGAATTGCTTGAAGCTCAGTGTTCTGTTTGTTGAATATCATGCATAACGGTACTCAAGATTTGTAACATTTTTACTTGCGTGGGTGAGCCTTTACTTTTCTTCAGCAGTTGAGTAATTAGGGAGTTACATAAAGGTAAAATATTATTGCAATATAAATAATAACATATAATATGCTTCCATAAATCATTTTGTCTATCAGATATTACACATGGCTGCTATCGTGTAATGTAGACCTTTGACAACATAGCTCAGTATTTTTTCCCTGGGTTCACTTCTTGTTCCAGAACAGTGAACCCTTCCTACTCTGAGCCTGAGACCCAATGATCCTTCTAATAGTTTGGGATCACATCTGCTATCCATTCTTGTATTTCTACCTTCCTGCTTGGCCATGTATCATAAGCATTGTCATCTGGATATAGATATAAATGGTCATCTGGATATAGACATAAAAGTCTATTGGTCACAACTGCTGCATTCAAACTTCTGGAGTAGATTCAATACTTGTTTCCCCTCCTTCTCTTTGGACCTTAACCAGCATTGACACTTCACCGATCTTCAGACTCACTTTGTGTGTATTTAGCAAGCCTCCTCTGTCAGGCTTTGAAATAGTAAACTGCCCAATAATTGGAAAAGTTCATGTTTATTTTGGATTAAAGAATAAAAATATCAAAGTAGTTTGCAAAAGAAATAAATAGAACCAAGAGTTATTCTCATATTTTATTAGCACAATCTTTATGGTCCACACTCCCATGGCTATTTAATTTGTGATTACAAAACATGTGATTATTTCAGCATTCAGATATATTCAGAACCTAAAGCAGGTTCTGACTATTTTATTCAGCATCAGTATAACATCATAAATAACTTGGATACAAATTATAATACTCCACCTAAGTTATCATTGGTCAGAGCGATGTCATCCCAATGTCCATAGTGAAATGATAAAGATTAAACTTATTCCTTCATATCTATCAAGAAAGTGAAATCTAAAGGCCTTTTTATTTTATTACAGCATTGGGTGTTTCATGGTAAGAAGCTAGGGTTCCAGATTCTGGTTTAAAACAAGTAAAAGGCTGAAATTCATGAATTTGCTTTACTCTAGTATGGCCAAGGTTGCAGCCACAGCTCTTAAGCAAATGCATTGTAAACATTGCTATCATCTTATCTTTCATCCAACTCTTAACAAGTGAGATATTACTTCATTTCCCAGACTTGCATCTTACAGTAATACTCCTTTTGCTTGTACAACACCCCAGAACAGAGCATAGCAATGTCAATTGAACCTGCGGGTTTCTGTTAGCATGTATTGTATGGCAGAAAAAAAATGTTGCAAAATTACACAGAGCCTAGATTTAAGGTTGCAAAGTTTACACACAGGAGGTCTACCCAGTAGATGAGCAGTGTTGCCCCAGCCCATCTGACCTTTTCCCATGTCTCATCTGTACCTCCCAGGACTACGGCAGAGCCCCGTTACTTGGGTTGAAGAAGACACCTCAAAAAGATATGGCTCCTCCACACACTCCCATTTACTTCTTTTTAGGACACCAGGAGGTATCCAACATTCACACAACCACTGTTTGGTCATTAGTGGAAAGCCAAGCTGCCCTCCGTTTCCTGAACGGGCCAGGACGACTGGTCCACTAGCCTTGAGGGACGCAAGAGAAAGCAGCGGGAAAGCTGGGTGTCCAAGCACACAACCTGCTGGGTCTGGGCAGCTGAAGCTGGGCTGGGTCACACTGCTTTGGTCCTCCCCACTTACTTCACTGCCTGGCCTGGCAGGCAGCTGCCTGGAGGCAGGTGGATTTGCATGGGCTTCATAGGGCAAGGGGGCTGAGGGGAGGCAGGAGGGGAGCATGTGGGGTGGTGGGCCAAGGGCAGAAGGGACTGGAATGGCCAGGGGTAAGAGCAGTGCAGGCTGGTGGAGGAACAACACGCAAAGAACCAAATTCTCATGAACAGAGGCTTGCATAGTTAATAAACCTTTCACTTCTTCCTTTAAATTATCTTTTCATTTTCATCCTGACTCATGTGTATCAGAAGCTTTTTTTTTAAATATATATAATTATTTTTAGTCTGAGGAATGCAAGACAGTGAGTCAGATAGTGTTCCATGTGTTATGCTGAGCTGCCACAGAGGACAGCCCATTTTTTGCACAAAAGCAATACATTTTTCTGGTCTTCCTAAGCTTTATTTTCAATTATCTTGTTTCCTTGCTGTGAAAAGTTATTGTTATAACAAGACTATATTGCAGTGGGGAATGCAACAGTGTCATATCAAGGAGATTTTATTAAATCATAGTGATGTGTATATATACACAAAAAAAAATTCTGCCAAAGATAAATCCCATTCTTAAAGTCTACGGTACATTATTAGACTTGCAGCACACAGGAGCTAGGGAAAGTTTACCAAACCAGGTTAAAGTTTCTTACAAAATTCTGATAGTTGATTTTTAACTGAATAATGGGTTAGATATTAAAATACATC
Organism: Pandion haliaetus; assembly: GCA_013401275.1. NCBI lineage: Eukaryota > Metazoa > Chordata > Aves > Accipitriformes > Pandionidae > Pandion > Pandion haliaetus. Next base: position 35,061 of record VYZV01007486.1, on the reverse strand, counting down.
ACATTCATTACTTAGCTATAAGATGATCTCATGAACCTTAGAGCATAGCTGTTAATAATATTGATATATATAACTGTATAAACAGTAACACTAGGATTTCTGTGTACTATATTTTAACTGCCTAAGGCTCCTCCTATTTGTAGATAGCCGTTATTTATTGAGTTGAGAGCAAAATGGTTAAGGAGGCATGAACGCACACTCAAACACACAGAACGTGTTTTTCAATAAGTTCTTAATTATTTTCTTCTCTCTCTCTTTCCATTTGCCTCCAGCCAGAAAATACAGGTGATTCAGGCAATTTTCAGATTATACTCTTTTATTTTTCATCTTGATTGCATAGCTTTTCTAGATTACCATAGAGACCTTCCTAACTTTTTGTTTTAACTTTTACCAAAAAAACACTTTTACATAAGAATTAAATCCTATTTTATCATTCTAATTCTTGGATTTATTTTATTTCTTCTGCTGTGCTTTTATAATCCCACTCTGCAACTGAGAAAAATGGAAGACTAAAGAACACATAACAAGTTTTATAAAATATTGAAATTCTTGTGTTGAAGCTATAGGTTCACTCCAATTGAATATTCATTGTAATAAAGAAAGTTGAAGAAGAATAAATATTATTTACACTTTAACAAGGATGTGAACTTCATTCTCTTTATCTTTAGTCACGTAATGTAAGACACAGTTCTATGAGAATTTCAGCATCAGTACAGTTGTTCCAAGATTACTAGTTATCATATAGTAAGTTTTGCCATTGTTTTTTTCTCTTTGTGATCATTAATTCTTAGCCATTAAATATTCTTCCATATATTGAAAATATTACTAGGGTCAGAATACTTCTTAATCACAAAACTAAGTAGTTCAGGATTCTCAGGCATTCCTGGATTGTTATTTTAAATATATTTTAATTGTAAAATTTTTAAACATAGTGCTCTTGCTAGTTACACTGTTTTTCTTGCATTCGTTTGGAAATCACAGCGTATATATGCTCATGGTGACATTCTGCATCACTGCAGATTCTGGAAGGGGAAATGGGTTCTTCCTGAAACCTCTGAGTTAGTGAAGGTCTAAAATTGTTTTCTTTTTCTTCAAGAAGTTTTCATTTGAGAAGGTGACTAGTGATGTCCTGTGGGACTATATATTGGAACAATTTCCTTTAGCTTATCCAAAGTAAGAGTTGATGCCTCTGGTGTCAATGAAATTTTTTAAAATAAATAAATAAGTTGCAAGTGTCCAAGTATTCATTTGGCCTTAATAGTTTTATAACTATGAAATTTACCCTTTGATTTTCATAAGACCTTATGATGAGTAATTTCCAGCACAGTGGGGAGATCCATTCTTAAGAGAGAGGAGCAAGTCTGTTCTAGAAAGAAAGATTAAGGACATGTATATATGCTGCATACTTATAGTGGTTTCTATTTTTCCTTAGACTATAAAGTTAAATGATTAACAGTTTTATTTACTGAGTAATTAGTGAAACAATGGAACCAGAACACAAGATGTGTTTCAGAGGAAGGCCAGATTTTGGAGTTTTCCTTTAGTTATAGGACACCAGAAAAATATTGGAGTTGCAGTAAATCACAGACTAAATAGGAGTAAAAAAATCTCACGCTGTAGCTAAGCAGGAAATCTTACTCCAGGTTGCATTCACAAGAGCTGACAATGATGTGGAAGGTAATTATTCCTTCTACCTGATCCCAGTAAGATGGGAGACATTTTTCTCCCTTCCGTTGCTATAAAATGTTGCAAAGAAGATGATTATAAATGGGGCCAACAGGGTAAGAACAAACATAAATTAGCTTAAATTTCACCAAAAGTGATCTCACTGGGTATAAGAGAAAACTTCTGTTTGGCTGTTAAAGCACTGAAATTGTTCATCTATGGAAGTTGCGAAGTCTCCTGCACTGGATGTTTTTAGGATGGGTTAGACAAACATCTGTCAGGAATGATCTTAGTGTGGACCATTGGCCAGCCTCAATCCAAAGGACTGGAGCAGCTGGTCTTCTGAGGTTTTGTATTTCTGCTCTTCTGGGAATCTAAAATATCTGATTGTGTTCACCACCAGCTGGATATCTTCTTGTTACATTTCCCATTGCATAAACTTCTTTCTTGCTGTACAAACTTCATGTTTATAATACTGTGAGTGTACAGGGATTCAATGAACTTCCTGTTACTCAAGTAATCTTCTCACTGCTGCATTTCTGGGGACAAATTTCCAGTGCCCTTCTCTAATTGCACATACTCAGTCAGTAGCTAAGCTGTTTGTAGGCATGCATCTTGCAGGTTTGCCTGCAAAACATAAAGCTGGAAGGAGTGACTAGTAAACTTCTAGCTGATCTAAACACCTGAAAAATGGATATGTTGTAAATTTTGTGGTTACAACAGAAGACTGACTTTATCTCAGCTCAGACTTGCGACGGTGAAAGATCTTGTTTTTCAATCAAAGTAAGCAGCAACTTTGAGCCTTTACATCCAGTCCAAGTGCTGACTCCTGCCTCTCTCCTGGCTGTACTCCTACTGTCAGAACCAGCAGCTTTCTGCTGCCAGATATCCCATCTCTTCCTTTGGTAGCAGGATCAAAACATGTGTGCTATTTTCAGAGTTTCTCCTGTAATACACTCATGACATAGAGTATAAAACTGCTAGTTAAACTCCTCAAGGCATTCGGGGAAAGGTTGTTGGAGGAGTCAGTGTTGCTATAGATGTGTTACTGTGCTACAGTGGCTCCTCCTAATATAATTTGCCACAGTCTGAGTGGTGCCTGCATGCCCTCTGTGACCTGGTCTACCAGGCTGCCTCACGGTTGTGGTAGGGACGGGCCACATGCCCGCCCCATCTCATAGCACATGTCTTACATTGGAGGTGCAGAGAATGGCAGCTGGGAGCAATCTATGGTAATTCCATGAAGATATGACACTATGACACCTGGGACGCTCTCCCTTGCCATCTGCATGCAATCCCTGGCACATCATTGCAATGCTGAGCATAAGAAAGCTATGGTCATCAGAGGACTTGAGACTCTCAGTTTGAAAACTACAAATGAAATTAACTGGGACTTCAACTTCTCTTTGCTACTTTCAACTTCTCTCTGCTACTTTCATCATCAAAATGCAACATTTTGCTTTGCCTTATTTTAGAGTTGTCCAAATCCACAATCACTTATGTGCTTATTAGCAAAGTCTGTTTTACCTTTGAGTATGCAGGAAATACATATTTTTTAACAATATCGAATTCTCAGGAGCCAATTGATGCATAACTCCCTGAAGCTTTGCAGAAGAGGTACTCTCATCTCTCTTGCCCAACTGACAAGCATTTTCAGTGCACATCTATCAGATAAGGACCTGCACAAAATATAAAGGCTGGTGGTATTTGCAGTACCTCGGACCTCTAATGACCTTCAACAGTTTGAGCCCTCACAGAAGGAGGAACAAGGCCCAGAATAAATTTTCTAAGAGAGTACCTAATAGTAGGCTGGAGTGGAGTTCTCTTAACTTCCACTTTCCAGGGAATAATTAAATATTCATTAGATCAGAGGCAGGAAAGAAGAACAAGATGAGATTAACACTAAGTGGCTAAGGTTCTTGGGTAGAAGAAGAAAGCCTTAGGTTTCTTGTGGAACAGGTACTTCTTTTCAAATATTTAAATTTAGAATTGGAAGAGAGAGCAGAAAGTAAGATTCTGCTCTTCTCCCAGATGAGAATCATAAGAAAGCAGTGAGCTATAGTGACATGTTCACTCTTGTCTTTTTTCTAGGGCACAATGAATATTTAATAAGTCTATGAGGATGGATACAGCTTCTACAAGAGAGACTGAGAACAACCTTCTCTTTCCCATCCAGGACAGCATTGGTTCCAGTGATTTGGTAGTGGAAAATGTAGGTTCAAGCACCCTATAGCACAGAAATGAATCGATTCTAGTTGTACTATTTCTGCATAAATACTCAGATAAGTCCACCTATGGAAGAGAGCCTAAGGCCATACTTTGGGAGGACTGGCAGAGAGTCCTCCCACCAAGGGGAAGCTGGGTGGTTTGAAATCAATATGGGAGTAGGGAAGTCCCCATGGGCTAGAGATATGATCTAAATCTTACCTGTTTCTGATTGCTAATATGTGCCATCTGCTTAGCTTGCTGGCTTTGGGGGGACTGTATGCCTAGAGCCTACATTTTCACAAGCATTGCATATGAAGCAGCTCATGCAATTAGCTACATAACTCAGGGCTGAGGTATCCTGATAGTTGGGTCCTTTAATAATGAGTTTAAACTTCCTTGTGAGCCTAGCTCTGGGTTTCACATTTTCAGACTCCACTCCTGACTGTATTTCAGGAAGGAAAGCCGGAAGAAATGTTGCTATTTTATATTGTTGCTAAGATGTCAAGGTTTCTGGACATCTTCCAGAGGTGTTAGGTCAGTGGGTCAGTTGCCAAGAAAACTCTGCTTCTTGTACGTACAGGTTTTACTCTCATGATTCATGGTGTCATTACTTCAATGGATGTAGCCATCATGAGAGATTATGGCCAGACTTACACTGCCCTTCAGGTAACATGAATCCAAGGAGTTGAAATCTTGAATTGGAGCTGGTATTTAAAATCTAGTCAAATAAGGTTTAGGCACCAATTCAGTTCTCAGGTGAGCCCTCTCAGTAGATGTTATTTGCAACTGAATGGCTAACTGGTCTGAATCTGTTAAAGCTGGTGGCTTCAGGGTTATGTATAGAAGATTTTTCTCAACAGTCACAGAATTATGTGGCCACAAATGGGCCACAAGTCCACACTGGAGAGGACTGTCTGCAGTCATGCACATGAAAGAAACACTTTCCCAGCCACGTGTCTTTGAGCATTCAGACACAGAGCTAGGCATTTTCAGTGTTTATTCAGCTTTTCAGGGCAAGAGGAGACAAATAGGTCCTTGTCCGAATGAAAAAAACTGTTGAGAGAAAAGGAAATGTTTGTTTAAAAAAAGACTGTCTTTGATTTAGAAAATGAGCTTGAACAAAGCTTTTCAGCTCTTGAGAACAACCTGAAAGTGAGTGATTCGGTACCATTTGAAAATATCGTATCAAATAGAAGAATATTATCTTGAATTGCTTCTCTACCATGCCATTTCTGACTCCTCCCCAGAGCTGGAGAAACAGTTGGCATCAGCAGGGTGAATCATTTGTGCTGCATACAGCCCTGTTTGGCAAACTGCAAACAGCCGTCTCCTGGGACTCTGCTCCAGTTTGCACGTTCATCCCTACTGGAGGCCCTAGCTAAAATAAGGAATACCACATCTGCAATGTGCATTTATTCTGCTGTCTGACAAAATAAGAGTAGATGAATATAAAATAGTCTTTGAGGGGTGGAAGGCAGGATGTTTGGGGAATGAGTATATCTAAAGAAAAATCTTTTAAACTTTCTGAAGGCTTGTGAAGAGCATGAGGCAGAAGTGTGGTCAGCAGAGGAATTTATGTGGAAACTTGCTGGACTCCTTGCAGGAAACACAAAAGGGTTTATATATCTGGAGTCAAAGATTAAGTCAAGGGTGAACCCACTCTAGCAGAGTTTATTTCTCTCTTCTAATTTGGGTAGTTTACTCATTTCTCACGTATGCCAAATAAGAAAGTATCCACACTTCATTTGCTATTACTCAGTTGTTTGCAGAGTCACTAACCTTTCATTGTTTGTTTCTTAAGATATTGAATTTAACCCAGGACTACAAGCTGACATTCTAGGAATTTTATAGTATGAAATATGCCATCTACTAAGTGAAGTAACTGTAGTGGAAAAAAAAGTCAAGTTTTCCAAGAGGCTGTTGAGCAGTGTGCGGCTAAACCTGGCAAAGAACTGAATGCTTGCATTTTCCATTGATGTCAGCTCTAAGGACATCGTCTTACAAATGGGAAGCTGTCTGAAGTATTGCAGACTGCCAGTGAGTGGATAGATTTAAAATAGATTAAGAAATTAATGACATAAAGGAACACATGGCCTGAAAGGATGATGTTTTTAATGTGTCTTGATACTTTGCTACATATTCAGAGACACTCTACTAAGTGTATTTGGGTGTTTTTGAAATGTTTGTAACCAAAAAGCTCTGCTACATCAATCTACAATGCAGAATTATTTTAATTGTTCTGACAGGCAGGTAATTTTGAGGTTCTTTTCCCCTTTAAAAGTCCTAATAAATGGATAATCAATGTGATCACATCTCTAGTCACTCTTCTGTGACTATGTGAGATTACCTGATCTAGAGAGATGGAATGACATTAATTCTGTTGCTTCCAAGGGTGTCTCATTGAATCAGTCTGTTCCATTCGTGACAGGCTGCTTTCTATATATGCTCCTCTATAACAGAACACAGTGGACTTTGAACTGCCAACTCTATCTAAAATTACATGAAATCTCTGTTACCTGGAATCAGTTCATTCACTAAGTGAAAGTCACCTTGAAATGCTCTGAATGTCCCTGCTTCCCTCAAATATCCATTTGATTCCCTAATTCAGTGATTATTGCTTGCAATAACATCGAGGGAAATAATACACAAGAAGACAAAAAGTGTTAATGGTGGCTCACAAGGGGGGGGTTCCAGCAGCAGTTTGATCAAAAGAATCGAAGTCAGTTCCCATTAAGACCAGGAATAAATTGCGGAGCTCTTTTTAGCTATTCCAGCTTGTGACTCACTGTGCAAATCGGTATTGGCTCCAAGATAGCTTTCTGTTTCACCCAGCAATAAAACTAGCCTGGGAACTAAAGAGCAGCAGGATGCAGGGAACTATCAGCTATGAAAAATCTCACAAGTTATGGAACTTTTTAAAATAATAAACTGAAGCACCAAACTGAAGCTTTTGTCAATTTTCTTTTTTTTTTTAAAGAGGCTTCTGGCTTTCCTTAATTTCTTCTCCAAACGAAATTTATCACAGAAACTGTAGCCATTTTTCAGTTCATTGTAGGTTGACAAAAACGAGCTGACTTACTCACTGCTTTGCCCTAGCGCTCATTTTCTTTCATTCTGTAGAGGGCTGAGATCTTTTGTTTCCCCCAAAGGAAGGATTCTGCATCAGCTGGGATGAGATGTTCTCATGGAAATATTCAAATATGTGATTATTATCTGATATGTCCTTACATGTTCTTAGAGCTCGGCAAGTCTTATGATACTCAGTTCTCCTGTGGAGAAGCCAGCCTATAATCGTCCCTTCCCCTGTTTTGTGGGAGACTCTTAAGAAGTCAGTTGAGATACGTGCAAAGGGTGTGGGCAATTTAGGTCAAAACCAGGGATGAGGTAAGATGTTTTGTAATTTATGCATTGCTGAGTGGGTGTAAATTACACCGGATGGCTAGATTCTGTGAGTTTCTGCTAGTCACTGTCCCAAACAAAATCCAGATACTTCACGGCAGGGTCTAGAGAAAAGCAGCCACAGTCTCTCTGGTCTCTTTCCTCTGTTGAGGGGTGTATGTGTGTTGGTTAGGCCCTTGAAATAAAAAAGTTTTCAGATTCCCTGAAATCTTCTGGCTTTATGTCAGAGAAGGAGGGAAAAGAGGCTCCTAGAGGTCAGCTGCACATGTTAGTATATCTCTTGCCTCTCCCATGAGGAGCATCTGCCAAGGGCTTCCCATTCCTGGAAATGGAAGTTAATGGATTTAACAAACCTCCGGCACCTTCACCTGTAAAACCAGAAAATAACTCTGCCTCTTGTGTGTTACTAACAGGAATCCCCCATGTCATTCCTCTCCAAATTTCAAACCTTAGGGATATTCTGCCCCACAAGAGCCAGATGGGGAGATAATTGTCATTAGCCATTGTCCTGGTTTCAGCTGGGATAGAGTTAATTGTCTTCCTAGTAGCTGGTACAGAGCTATGTTTTTGAGCTAGGTATGAGAAGAATGTTGATAACGCACTGATGTTTTCAGTTGTTGCTAAGTAAAGTTTAGTCTAAAGTCAAGGGTTTTCGGCCTCTGATGCCCAGCCAGCAAGAAAGCTGCAGGGGCACAAGAAGCGGGGAGGGAACACAGACAGGGCAGCTGACCCAAAATGGCCAACGGAGTATTCCATACCATGTGACGTTTTAGGAACTGGGGGGGGCATTGGGGCTTGGGGACTTCCAGGTGCGTCGGTCGGCGGGCGGTGAGCAATTGCGTTGTGCATCACTTGTATATTCCAACCCTTTTATTATTAGTGTTGTCATTTCATTAGTGTTATCATTATCATTATTAGTTTCTTCTTTTCTGTTCTATTAAACCGTTCTTATCTCAACCCACGAGTTTTAGTTCTTTTCCCGATTTTCTCCCCCATCCCACTGGGTGTGTGTGCGGGGGGAAGTGAGTGGGTGGCTGCGTGGTGCTTAGTTGCTGGCTGGGGTTAAACCACGACAGGCCTTGCAATGTCAATGTAACTGCTTGCTTTTTCTCTGTGAACTGTAAAGGTGAAAGGAGAATGCCCAAGCCAAGGACGTTTGCTTGTCCTTCTGAATTCCTCAAGAAGGGAAGCTAGCTTTGTAATCAAGCTTTACCAATGATATATTTCCATCTTTGCACCATTTCACTGCTTAAAAAGTGGCAATTGTGTCTACATTTTTTTGGGAAATACATATTTTGAAGTCAAGAACATATACTCTGAAGATATATTAAGATTTAGGTGGCTTAATCTAAACATTTATTTAAGAAATATTCCATTCTTTGGTTATGATTTCAGTCTTCTGGGTTGTTTGTACAATAGATAATACACAGTGCAGCTGATCACATTGATTGTCACTAGACTTTTAAACTCCAGAGGATCTTTGCTACTGGACTGACAACCAAAAAATTTCAACACGAATACTTTTCCAGGAGACTGTTACACAGAGATCTCATGAGGCACTATCAAATCCAGCAGAATATCGCCATGTTGTCAATACACTTTTGCCTAAGAATTATTAACCAGACTGCACAGAGGACACCTTAACTAGGGAAACTCATTTCAGTGTTTTTGCACCAGTAGCCCCTGGCAGTTGCATTTTAACAGGTCTTTTAATAAACCCTCTTATTAACTGCTTCATGCAGTTTGTGATAGTACTCCAGTATATATTTACCTTATTTTATACCACCTGTCTTCTATGACTTTTTTCTTCTGGGGGAAAAAAACCAAAACCAAACAACTCATAGAAGTACATTTAAAAAGTAGTTTCTAACCTTGCTTCTTAAGTGCACTTCTACATTCCACTGAATAGAGATAGCTATGATCAGACTATTTTTTTGTTTATTTGTAAAAAGTCTGTGGAGATATACACATTGAATGTAACATGAAGGCAAGGCCACAATGGTGTTATTCTGGTGAGAGAATCAACTTGGGGTTCTAAGTGGATATCAGGGAAAAAATCTGATTAAAGTTATTGTAAAATTCTCTTTTACAATGGAAATCTTTTTTCAATTTCTACTGCAGAAGAAATAATATAACTCTGGTAATGCTTGTTGAAAAGTTGTTGCCATGAAACTATGCAAGCCAAGAAGAAAAAAAATTCTCTGTGGCTTGGCTTAGCTTACAGAGCTACGCAAGGAAAAAGAACATACAAGGCATACTTTTACGCTCTGTACTGCCTGTGCCTGTAAGAGGTTACAGCCCACATGCAAAAGGGGCTTCTTAGAAATGTTACTTCCAGTTCTGTTCAAAAGGAGCAAGAAGGTGGTAGACCCTTGACTGCAATCACCCCCATTTCCCCAGGGCCAGGCTAAAGTACTTACTCTACTTTGGCAGGAGCTGGCCTGGTGAAAAACTTTCCTCTCAGATAGCTCAGTAATACTAGGTTTTGGGTAAGCTCTTGTCTGTAACGGTGTCCATAAACTACCTGCTTCTCCCAGAGATGAGTACAGTGGGTTAGGAGTAACAGGTTTGGAGAGAAAGGTCAGTGTTAATCTGGTACCGTGGCATGGAAGGGGCTTTGCAAGTGATAGAGAAGGGGCCTGGTATTGGGGCAGCGGCTCAGCAGGAAAGGATGAAGATGGGTCTGCACAGACAGCCTGGAGAGTGAATGTTCTCCAAGGTGGATATACTTAGTCTACACCTGGTGCCCTTGGTTTATCCCGTTGGGAAGTCTGCCAACTTCCTACAGGTTAGGCGTAGCCTACAAGTTGGTTTACCACTCTGCTTTGCAGGCAAACTTTCTGGCCATTAAAAACATGTATTTAGGAGAGTGTGCCTGGCTGTGCAGTCAGATAGAGTGGGAGAGTTAATCTGGTTTAGACAGTANGGGGGGGGGCAATTAGAGGAGATAGCCAACGTGAATTTACCTTCTCCATCACTTCTCAGTGAATCATCTCTGGATCAGAGCCATTCCTCAATTAAACTGATAATCAAAGTGGATTTTTTAAAAATTTGAGTTTATTTGGTCTTTTTCTGAAAAATAAACTTTGGGGTTTGTCTTTGAAATCTTTATTAATTGCTTGTCCTAAACATATGCGCATCTCTCAGGGATACTGCTCCCCTTCCCCCATATCAGACTGTGAACTTTCTTTAACCCAGCCCTTCCCATTCACAAAAATGCCTCTTTGACCTGAGTTATAAAGCAGTTGACCTTTCCACCTCCACATCCCTCATTCATATGCAATTCTTGCAAGGTATCTACAGGACACAGGCCATCTTTATGGGTGAATACAAAGAGCAGTTAGATTTAACTACCTAACAACAATGCTTATGTTTTAAAAGCCCTCAACATCTGAAATGTATTTTAGAGTGTATAAAATATGACATTGCTGGGCATCTCTGCCTCTCGCAGTGACTAGGCATGCAGGAGGCTGTGGCGGCAGGCAGCCGTACTCACCTCTGGCTAGGTGAAAACTTCGGGGTGAAGGCATATGCAGGGTTGTGACAAATATTCCTCCTAAAGAAGCAAGCTTAAAAAAAGAAAGTAGGCAAAGCATCCCACTCCCTCTGTACTTGTGTACTGTAAGCTTTCTCCTTTGGTAGAATAAAGAAACTTAAGAGACTAGAAGTATCTTTAGTTTCCTTGCAGTCTGCCTAGACAAAGAGCTGTGGACACAGTGCAATCCTGTCTTCTGGGCAGGAGACACATCTTGCAGTTCTATGTGGTGCCAAGCTTAATGGACCTCTAACACTGTCTGCTGCTTTTGGAAAGGGCTTTTTTCTTTCATTGCCATAACCCTTAGATAAAAATTTTCTTCTTCTAAAAAGGCATCTCAAAATGGCTGTGTTTTGTGAATACAATACATTTGCTTTGCACAGACATAAATAATAGCAAAGATACAAGAGAAGGGAAGAAGCTACTTAAATACCTTTTATTTTGAGTAATATCAAATTTGCGGCTACCAGCTGCCATGCAGCATGCAGGTTCCCTACGATAAATCCCAGAGCCATCTTACACAGAAAAAATTATGGCATGAAATAGGCCAGCAAATACCATTAGTTCTCCTTTTTGGCATCAGATATCAGGTGCCACCATATGTTGATCCCACATGCTGAGACTTGTCTCCTTCATCTAATATTACCTTTTTTCCTCACCACTGCTTTTGTAGAAGTCAAGAGATCTTAGTGCAGTGGCTGCTTGCATTTGTTCTGCCAGGCTCTATTTGCTGCAGTGGCATCATTATACATCTCATTAAATAGTCAAGGTCAAACCAGCAACTAAGATCTCCTGTATGTGGTTCTCTATGGGTGGCTAAATAAATGAAAATTCCAATAAATATTTGATGCCTTCTGAGAGATGAGAAGTAGCTTTCTTTGTTCTTATAGAAGGTCCTAGGCTAGCACCAATTTTTAAGGAAACAGCCAGCCCACAAGATATGTTGAAAGGCAATTGTATTGAATCCTGATGCTACAACACTGACAGACCTTCATTTAATGACAATGGTTTTGTTCATGTGGTTTATAGTTCCTGATTCATGAAGTAATCTTACTCTGGTAGGAGCATTCCTCTTTGCTGCAGAGGCAAGATTTCCCCTCTCCACTCCCTACCCCCCCTCTCCCACCCCGTTTTCTACACATGCTCTTGCATAGCTGAGCATCAGCTCCTATTAGCACTGGTATCATTAATGAGTAGTACCTGCAAAGAGTCGCAGACCTTTCTCCAACGAAAATCCCTGTGAAGCCATGTCCATGGTTATGGCATCCCTTTTCTGTCCTCAAGGTCCGCAAGAGGAGCAATCCCTTGCCTTGAGGGTATTCTAGAATAGCAGAGACCTGGAAAAATCTTCTCTCTGCCACCCAGTCACAGGTTTTTCTCTGACTAGGAGCCGCTGTGGCCATGCCCAAGGAGTGATTGTGCCTGGAGTCTTGCCATGTATTAAGGTCTCTGGTTGTTATGTTTCCCAGAGGGATTCATTGTTGGGTGACAAAACCTGGAGCCATTTGGGACCATCTGGATATAGGTGTTGAATCAACCATGTGTCAAGGGAGTGAAATGGCAGTATACAGTCATTGGGGGGGTGTCCCCCATTCTCCCCTGGAATGCTTTGTCCAGTCTCAGATCAGATCTCATAGGTCAGTGAGTTTTGACCATGTCAAAATATAGTGCTGGTCCAGGATCCGAACTAGAGATTAGTTTAGTTTATATTGTGTGATCAGTTGTGAAACAGAGCTCTCTGACATCTACTTCTGTTCTGCCTGATAGCCAGTGGCAAGGGATGGCCCATATTGTGTGTATGAGAATATCGGGTAGAATCAGACTCCAGAAGGCAAATAACTTCCCTTTCACCCTTCTCAGCCCCCAAAGATAATGGATTTAGAGGGTCTGTTCGCTGGCAGATTACCTCAGGATAGATGAATTAGCAGTCTTTAGGATGTAAATGTTCTAAATTTCCAAACAGGACAAAAGATGTTAATTTGATTGAGTGTGAGGCTGACCTTTGTAGAAACTGCCTAAAGCAGATAATAGGCTTTCCGAGGTCAATAAAAAGAATAATTAAAACTCCAGGCTGGGAGTAGGGACCCCAAAAGTGTAACTCATCATGTAATACATGACAAGACATATGAAAAAATTTCAAAATATCTGAAGGATATTTATATGAATGGCCAATACATTAGGAATTTTTAAAAAATATGAGTGACACAAGAAAAACTTGCAGTTATTTAATGCCCTTTCTGACCTGAAATCTGCAGTGTTGTTCCTTTCATTCCATGATTATTCCATTTCTAGAAGTAGATATTTTCGTGCTTATTTACGTAAGACTTACATTTTTATCGTGAGCTACTGTAGACTGGTTTGGCATGTATATCTTCTTTTATGTGCTAAGTCAAAGAAGAAAAGTTGCATTGACAGTATCATGAAATGTAGGTATCCAGTAATTGTCAGTTTTGGTAAATGAATATAATACTATGCATATTATTCTCTTGAAAATTGCAACAGCTCTGTTTCATTCTGAACATGAGTACAATCCCTGACATTAAAACATCACAATTCTCTCTCATTCCTGTGGCTGGCAGAAGTTTTCTATTCCAATGAACCATGGAGTTAGTGTCTCAGTCCCCACTCTGGCGTATCCCATATTAGCTTCAGAAAATGTTGCATGTCTCAACTTCCATCTGGCAAAACCAAAATGAAATATTGGCATAATCAAACTAGTAAGTACTTCCAGAACATTATCGTGGATAAATGTATCCCAGTAAATTCACAGGAAGCCATTGAGTGATACTTTTGTTTATAACCGGACCAAAATGGCTCCAAATGTTTATATTAATTCATTTTGTCCATAATCAGAAAATCTGCTTTGTTTGAAGCATCCAAAAAACATCCCTTTTTTCTTGCTCTGAAAACAGGCGGAAGCTTTATGATCATTACAGAGTTGATTGCCCGGACTCATAAAAACTAATACATTTAGGCCCCATGTTTTATGTTTATGCTTTGGAGTTTTACTTGCAAAAAAATTGACAGAGAAAAAGACTGTATAGATTAAGTTTACTGTACTACTATACTTCGCTACTGTGAGTAAAGTTGCTATACCTTGAGATACTGTTAGTCAGGTCGCAGCCTGATGGTTATGGTTTCTAGAGCTACTAGTTCTAACAATCATTCTCACCACTGCTGCATATGAAAGATAAATAGAGAGAAATACAGGCAAATGCAGGCTGATTGACCTTGTATTACTTGGTTGGAGGTTTTGGGTTTTTGTTTTCTGTAGCAAAATTAAGCAAATCCTTGGCAACATACCTGAGATTTTTAATGATTTCTGCAGTCATACACTTCTGAAAATTGCCACTCAACTTCAGGTCTCGGAGACTGAGTGAAATGAAGTTGTTTCACAGCCTCCCTGGTGTGTAGGTTGCAAAAAAACTGTCTGCAAAAAGGAGGCTGAATCACAAGCAATACCGGGCAGCTTGCAACAGACCTTTAGAAATGAGAGACGTCTTGTACCATTTGCCAAACAGTGGGGAAAGTGTGAAGATGACTAAGATGATTCAAAGCCCTTTTAAAAGCCCTCGCATGCCTCATCATGTTCAATTTTACAGAGAGTAATTTACTCCCACCACAACTTTTTGCTACATTCAAATGAAAATCTGGAAACTAGTGTTAAGTTAGTGTAGTACTAGTAGAAGGCACTAGACCTAATCTTGGAAAGCTTCACTTGCTATGAAGTCTGAATGGGATTCTGGGGGCAAAGTGTATTCTAAGAAATCGATTTTATGTTCACCTCGAGAAAGCAGGAGCTAAACCCCTCTCCACATTCATGCAGGGTGAGGACACAGGTCTACTTACTCTAATGAACTCTTGATTAGAATCTCCGTCTCCCGCCACCTCAGGAATTGTCACCATTGATCTGAACCACTGTCGAATGAGATTATAGATATTAGTCTACAGTGATGAAGAAGGGCCTGCAAAACAGTAAGATGAAAACAAATGTTTTCTGTTGCCTATTTGGGCAACAAACAATATTTTTTCTCATCATATTGTTTTTTCTATTTTGATTGGATTTAAGTTAGTAACTTTCAGCAGGGGCTACAGGACTCCATTGCTCATGACCAAACCTCAGTACAGCAGTTACTCCAGCCCATGCATTTTCAAAAAGATAAGGACAAGTACTATGGAAAAAAGTAGTTACTTTCAATGATAAATTACCTATTTTTTATCAGCTCAACACACTGGTCAGTGTAATGCTATCTGTTTTTAGAACAGATTTCCTACTGGAGTCAATGGACACCTCTTAAAACTGATAGCATATTAAGGTCCTTTGTACTTTTATTCTTGATTTCTGGGATGAACACCATCAAGTCCTGAGGAACTGTTGAAAGTTAGCCTCATGAGTTTTTCAGAACACTGATAATGCTTTATCTTTATGGCCAAAAAGAATAATCTCAGGGTAGAAAATTTCCTGTCAGTTACCTTGAGAAAGTAATGCAGTTATTGCCACCTCTTTTTCTGTGGTTGGTTCCTTTGTGCTTGGTGTGCTATTTTCAAGAGCTTTTATTGTATAACTGACATATTTAAACATTTTTATTTGTCTCTCTCTAGTGTATGTTATTCTTTTATTGCTGTCAGTGTGATGATGAAACCATGGCCTAGCCCATAATAAGCAGAGGTGTGGAACATTAAACTGAAAAAAAAAAAGAGATAAAATGCATAGTATCCCTTTAAAGTTTATAAACTCCAATCTTTCTTCAGCACACATTTATAGATGAACACTTCCAAGTGTTTTAGCATAACAAAGTATCAGGATTGACAATGTCATAGAGTCCCGACTAGAACAACTCATTCAGTTTGAATAGATAAAACACAAGTGACTGAGTTTTCTTTGGGCATTATGAATTTGTAGAAAAAAGCTTGAGTTTTATCAAAAAAAAGGGATAAGGAACATGACTTGTGGCACTTTATCTTCTATGAAATGCAACAAAGAGCACTTAGTGACAGAAGACTTGCTGGTGAATGGTTAGAGCTGCTGGTGTCCACAGAGTGTAGCACTTACCAGAGGCCATGGTTGCTTCAGTTCCAGGGTCTACCTTTACATGCTATAAATAATCACAAAGTCAACCATCATCTTCTTCCACAGTAGTTTATTACGTGTTATAAAACAGATTAAGTGTTTCTTGTGTTTACACCATCTGGGTTACATTTGTCTCATGGTTATTTTGCCATCAGTGAATTTACCAGGGATTTTCTCTATCCAGAACAACTAAGAACAAAAACTCAGGTAAATCGAGCCCTGCAACATAGTCCCCATCTCTGGAAATCTGGGAATGGCTTTTCCTGGAATCCTGGGAAACAGGTTTGAATTGGCTGCAGAGTATCTTTTTTTTTTTTCTTTTTCTTGGTGTTGTGGTTATAGGAAGAGGTTTAATTAGGTGGTCTGGGTGTAGGACTCACAGATGACCAGTGAGGGTAGGTAGAAAAAAGCACTGAAAAAACTATTGACAGACTTCCTTGATGGCACAGCTCCTACCAGAACACCAACAGGAGTCAGAGCAGACACAGAGGCACAGTCACAAAATGGACTTTGAGATGTATGCATTTCCTGAACCACGTTTTACAGCCCTAGCTCACCGAGCACCACAAATAGCTCTCTGTGAAGAAATTCTGCAGCACTGCTGTAGTTTATGATCATGAGAAAAATCCTAGATTTTGTGTGCA
>VYZV01007486.1:182-16990 GCA_013401275.1 Pandion haliaetus | reverse complement strand
AGAAAATTGTTATTTTTCCCTATCTTAGGAGGAAATACTATTGGGATTTAAAAGAACGAAAATATCCTAATCTTCTTTTTATATCTGATTAGTTTTCTTTCTTTGCATTTACTTGTATATCTTTAGCACTCTTTACCTGGGGTGTTCAGACCAATGTAGGTCAAAATCCTCTTATTGATTAGCAGACGTCACTGTGAATACATGCTTATAATGCTGGGGCTCCAAGGAGGCATAAATATCTGACTGCCTACACTGCACTGCAGAAATAACAGGTTTATTCAGTTTTCTTTTTCTCTCATTATTTTCTAGCTTCTGCTTTCACGGTAGCCTAAGTTTTAACAAAACGCTAGCTCTTCTTAGCTGGCAGAACAAGCAGACAACAGATTTTGAAACTGGATGGCAGAAATGTAATAACTTTTTCAGAAACCCATAATTAGCTAGGTCACAAGATGTGCATAGAGCATGTACCTATTTCTGTCAATACCCTGCTACCTTAAAGTTAGGCTCTTAAAGTTTTCCTGAATCATTCATTAAATGTAGATTAGACTTGCTGTCTTACCTAATCAAGCTTGCAGGCACTGAATTTCCTAAAAGTCTGGTGTCATTAGCTCTTCAGTCACTGGGAATGCAATGACTAGGAGTGATGGCAGTCTGTGACAGGCCTGCTTTTTACTTGGCTCCCTATCCCTCTTGGGCAATTAGCTTCATGTGAGTCCTTGAAACATCTTTTAGTAAAGCCTTTTTTTCAGCCTTAGTGGGAATCTCTAGTTCCTGTAAGCAACCATAAGCAAACGTATGGTGTCTGAAATGCACGGTATTTTTTGCTAGAGCAGACATATGACCTAGTTTTTCCCTATTATTAGTATTGCGCACTTCAAAAGGTACAGTTTTGATGAAAGCGCAAAGGGTTGAAGACAAAGATAAAGCAACTGCTAACTAAATACAAAATATTTTGTTTGGCTTGATGTGGATTATTTGTTTTGGGTGATAATTGGTATATTGGTTTTCTGTTTCATATACTCTGTAAGACAAATGGTCTCAGAATGACAAAAATAAACACTTTTCCAAAGGATTATTTTACTGAAAGCATAACACACTGAAGGAAGAAAGGCTTTTCCTTCTCATGAATTGGGGTTGACATTTATCATGCAGCCAGATATATCACAGTAGTTAGATATGAGGCCCAAGGTCTAACAAAACATTATTCATGTGTTTTTTTATTGTCATATAACTTTATTAAACAAAGTATGGTGGTTGCATGACAGACCAGGTCATTATTACACTGACATAATTATTCCTCAAAATGAAAATCATCTCAATATTCCACAAGCTGAGACTTTTTTCTTGTTTGCTAACTTTTCTTTCTGAAACGCAAAGATATTTTCAGTCCCCACTCTTCCTTTAACCTACATAGCTGCTCAGTGCTTGCAAAATCCTCTGAGAAATAAGAATGGATTTTCATGTGGGAATGATCTGACTTTTCCACTTACCTGGAGTCTTTGGAAGGATTAGATAACTAGATGGAAATAGAACTTTACTCAACAGAAATTAAGAGCTGGATCCTGCAAATCACTTAAGAGCATGTCAGCTTTCTTCACATTAACAGTCCCCCCAGCCCAGCTCACTCCTGTTCAGACAGAAGCCATCTCTGGAGTGACAAATGGAGAAAGAGATTTCAGCAAGGCTCCATTTACCCCATTACCTGCTAGACTGTGAGCTTGTGAGATATTTGGAAAGTCAAGGTCCTAGTATGGAGGTTGAAGCCATGCAGAGACCATCTGTTATACAGTGCTTCATTGGTGACATCTCCATTGACTCTATAGGGTACTCTGGCAGCCTTGAAAAGCAGGAGCTTGCACCATTTGTGGTTTTCTTGTCCTTTAGCCACTACAGTCATTGTCAACTTGGAATACAAGGCCTAAAAATAGCCCTTCATGCATGTGCTATGCTAATGGGAGTAGCGCAGTCCTTGTTTCACATTCACGTCTTTGGGAAACCTCTGTGAAGCTGGAGGAAAAATGAAGAGCATTTCCTCTAGCCACCTTTACTACAGGTGATTCCTCTATCCTATCCCCTTCCCAATATTCCTCAGGATAAATCTCCAAGCTGCAATCCAGAGGAACAGGACACCTGAATTTCAGGCATTTAGCCTCCTAACTCCACTCCTCATGGGAGGAGAATGGCCTTTTCTGTGCAGGGAGTGTGGCAAGCCAATTGAACTTCAATTAATGGATGGGATTACTCATGTCAGTGATCAGTCACATCGCAGTTTTCATGATCAGGTCCTAATTTTTTATATTGCTTCCCCCACACCCTTAATGAAGTGACGAGTTTTTCTCCAGAAAGAGAGGACATTAGGAAACACAAAGCAGAAGATGATATTTAAGAAGTCACAGCAGGGGCACTTTACTCATTCCGGGATTACAGCATTTTATAGCTGTGGGCTTTATCATTCATTGAGTGCTTGTTTATGTCTCCAAAAATCATTGAAAATACTTGAGTTTCAAAATGCTGCCTGGGTATGATTTCCATTACTGGTCAGAAAGTAGTTAAGAGAGACTGATGGATGCACTTCTACAAAGAGTAGGAGGAAATGATGTTTACCACCCTCTTTTAAGATGATCTGCAAAATGCTGTCCTTTCAAATGTCTCCCAGGAACACATTCTGAGTAAGGATGGTATTTTTTTCAAGCCTTGTTCTTCTTTATTTTTCCTGCGACACACTGCTCTTTTTTTCTTTAATATTTCTGTCTTCCTTCTCAGAGCATGGTTATTAATCACTAAAAAAACCAAAAGACACATTCAGTGCAAGTATCTGGAGGCCTTTCGGTTTTGATTTTGATTCAAGGAATATATTATTTAAGACTGTTATTTGAGAATAATGCAATTAGACTGTTTATAGTGACTTTGGGAAGAAATAAAATTAATAAAGTGGTGAAGAAATGAAGCATCCAAATTACAATATCCTGGATCACCTGATGTGAGCAACCTCCTATTAAATAGTCTCACATTTTTCTTGCATCAAGTTCAAGTCAGCTGGTTGAAGAGGAATTGAGGCAGAGGAAAGAGGAAGTTCTTCCCTGACCTTTCAGTAACTCCAAAAAAGTATTCTGCTACTACACAGTTTTGCAAAACCATAATCATTGGCTATTCTTCCTCCTTTGCTTTGGAAAGGGCACTCCGCTTCTACCATCCTTCCCTGCTTAGGTGCACTGGAGGAGGCCCAGCTGTGGAGCAGAGTGGGAGAGAAGATCCCATGAGTCCTTACACCAGGCTGCTTTGTCCTCTGTCTGTGGAGTGGCACGCGATCTGCAAAGAGGACCCTTCACTATTCATGGGTTCCACTTCTTACACTGATGAACCCTGCAGGTGGAGTCCTCCCACCCTACCTGTGTGAGCTGAACCTTTGGATTTGGCCTTTGGGCTAGTAGATCGGTGTCCAGAAGAGAGAGCCTAGCTCTGCTTTCTGCGAAACCTGTCAGCCTTCGAATGTCTGTCATGCCTCTCAGAGACACCTGCTGTGTAGCACTGCAGACAGAGAAAGATTTCTGTCTGTGTTATCCCCAGTCCAAGGCACCCAAGTGCCACACAAACTCTTTCCCTGTTTGACCTTGGGGCTTCCCAGGCAGAAGGCCAGTACTTTGCAGCAAATTTTCCAGGTACTTGAATACTGAGTGATGTTACAAGACTCATTAAAACATACCCCTCAGGAAAAATATGTAGATAATATCCACCTGTCTGCTCTAATTACTTGTTTCTTGTATATTGTCTCGATGCATTTCTTCTCTGTTTCAGGGTGTGAGTTCAAAAGAGCAGTGACTACCTCTTGTCTTACATATTTACAAACCCTCATACCATGCAAAATTATAAAAACGGGGCTTATATATTGCCTTTTTGAAAATGTCCTGAGGATTATCTTCTTACTGTTTAACATGCTGCAGTGCATTGACATCCTCACTGGGCAAAACTGACTCTGTTCTGGGATTAGGAGCAGCACACCTACACCATTTTAGCACTGAGCCCTGCTCAGAATCTAGGTCCGTCAGCTCAGGCAACATAGCTACGTTGCTTTGAGCTCTGAACTAAAGTGAACATCCTGAAGAGCTCGATGTTGGATGAACATGCGAGCTTCGGCAATCCCTACACTGTAATCCACACTGGGCGGGAGATGTACCCAAAATGGCTTTGGTTTGTGGCTTGTATAAAAAAACAGCGAGACTTGTGGTCTAAAATGAGTCAGTGATCCCTGAAAATTTTTGTCATCGTACCTCTTGCTGCTTGGTGTGGAGCCATGATGGGTTCGAATATGCACCCATTGCACTTTTATACCTTTAGGAAGTTGGTGGCTGGGGATTCTCATGGCCTGAGTGAACCATCGATGGCGTCAAGGCAGCACAGCCCTTTATCATCATACTGAAAGAGGAAGGGGGACAGCTGTGGAGTGTCCAATTGCTAAATAGACTTAAAATATATCATTCAGTGTAAGCAACTGTCACCAGGTGCTACATGACTGTATGAGATGCTGTGGTTTGGAAGAGGAAGTGGTTGACATTAGAGCATCCAAGGGAATTTTTCAATAAAGCCACTGCCTGTACTTTCATCACTGCTTGTTTCTACAATATTAGATTTGACACAGCTGTTGCTTGCAGGGCTTTTCTTTAAAGAGTTAGAAAAATCCTAAAGCTGTCATTTAGTGAGTGATACTTCTATAAACTATCTGGACTTCTATAAATATTGCTGACTCCATGCAGGGCATTATTATCTAATCTCCCAGGGAACATCTCTAATCACAGTCTACCCGCCCATGTCAAACTAGGACACATCCAACCCTTAGAAATAGCAGTGGAGAAATCATAAACTGTTCTAACACATGGAGTTGGCAGACAAGTGCGAGACAAGATCACAAACTGTGCAAAATGAACAGTTTGCAAGTGAACATGCTTCTCTCTCCATCAAAGTTCTGGCTGAATATCTTACGATGACTTCAAATTAACACACTAGCCTTCTTTCTTTTTTTTTCTTCTAAATAAATTTCCCTTTAATCAGAGCTGCCTACTTGACAGTAACACAGTTACCTGCAGCAGGTCATCTTCTGTTGCATGACCGAAGTGGTCTCTTTTTTTTGTTACAAACTCATAAACAGTTTTCCAATTTAAACAGGTCTGAGTATTGTGTAAGAATGACTGTTGGTTTAAGTCTGCTGGGGAACAACTGCAAGACTTAATTATAACCTCTTCATACATGCAAATAGTGAAGAATTGAAGTCAGGAAGAAGAACTGGATGGTTCTATTCACCTTTATCTTATTCAAACTCACCATTCAGGAAATGGATCATGAATGCCAGGGAAATTGTTTTCTTCATTTCTGGGTTGGCCTTAACATAAGTCTTCCTTGAAAAGGCTATCCATTGCACAAGTCTAACTGCAAAGTGTGAATTTGTGATAAGCCCATGTACCATTTTATGGTGAAGAGAGGTTTTTTGTGAGGATCTTGGGGGGTGGTTCTCTAAGTTTGTTCACTTAAAAAGAAAGAAAAAAAAAAAAAGAAAAATGAAGATCAGTGTTCCCTGGTAGACCACACAGGTAAGACACACAGTAGGCTCTTCCTAAATACCATGGATATGACTTAAGAACACCAGCTTGCATTGTCTGGCTGAATACAAAAGTACTTCATAGTCAGCAAAGGCAAACATATGGCGCTGGCAACATTCCAGGTAAACAGGCTCGTGCAAACAAGATGATAAATACATGGCTGATGTTGGTTGTCTTTGCTGTTACTCATTATTTATGGAGCGACCTTGACATGCAATGGAGTATGAGATCTGAAACTTTTTATTGCAGCAGTGGTTAGAACTTCATAGGCGTTTCCACGTTTTTACTCTAGCCATTAGGCAGTTCACATTCTCCATCACATACCAGCAGAGCACAGCACTACAAGGGCTGCTATGGGGAGAATTAACTCCATCTCAGCCAGACCCAATACAATACTATTTAAGCTGTACAGGTACCGATGAGATTACCACTTCTCAGAAAGTCTTATTACCTAGTAGTCAAGGTATTGTAGGTGTCAAGATAAGGGCTTAAAATTTGAAAGTCTGGGGCTCTCATATTTTATTTTTTTAATTTTAGGAGTGCCATAACAGGAAATCATTATGCAAAGAGTAGGGTTGCCACCTCTGAGAGCAAGTTCCAGAATACATACACAATTCCAGGAAAAAGTTTAGTGTTTATGACTGCTAATGAGCACTTTGCTTCAGCTTCAGCAAAAGGATGCTACCTGCTGAAATAAGTGGGTCACAAGCCCGTAAGTCTCCATATCCTTGGAGATACTCAAATGCCATCTGGGCATGGTCCTGGGCAACCTGCTCCAGGTGGCCCTGCTTGAGCAGAAGGGTTGAACCAGATGACCTCCAGAGATCCCTTCCAACCTCAGCCATCCTGTGATTCTGTAAGGTGTTTCCTCTTGGCTTGCTTCAGCAGCTTTAAGCCACAATGTATTGGATCTATAATTCTAATTTTAGAGGTGTAACCTCCCTTGCATTGTTTAGGGGACACGTGTAGTACTCAGGCCTGCGGGTGAAACTTCGAGTCAGAAAAGTATTCAAACCACTCAGCATGAGGAACCTGAATTAGTCAGCATAGCTGTTGTAGGAAGAGACAAGTACCTTCGTAGGTCCACTCAGAAAAGCTGCATTTGGAACAAATGACCCATGGCAAAGG
Source organism: Pandion haliaetus (assembly GCA_013401275.1). Lineage (NCBI taxonomy): Eukaryota > Metazoa > Chordata > Aves > Accipitriformes > Pandionidae > Pandion > Pandion haliaetus. Next base: position 10,271 of record VYZV01007486.1, on the reverse strand, counting down.
AACATTTTGGTTTTCTGTTCTGGTTTTGGGGTTTGATTTTTTTGGCGGGGGGTGGGGGTGTTTTAAATGGAGAAGCTTTTCAAAGCAGATTTGACAGTTTTCTATTGCTCAAAACTAACAATTCCTTCTGCTGTCTATCAGAGAGTTACTTAGAGAAAATTTCCTAACATATCTATATATATGGGTTTGCATTCACCTTCAGCATCATTGAAGCCAGTCCCCAATATACTATATGTTTAGTAATTAAGTTTAATATGCAACAATGCAAACAGATTAGTGACTCCTTTCCTGAATTAAAATATCAGCATGGAAGCAAAAATAGAAGTATAGATTTATTAGAGAAGTTATCTAAAATACAACATTATTTTCCTCTTTAAATTAGAGCATATATTATTTCAATGAAAAGATATTTTGTATTATTTCTATGGTAATAACAACTTTTAAAGATAATACTTAATTTAGGACATTTTTAATTAAAAAAATCCAACACTACCATTAAGACATAATCAAGGTTGTTGATAGCACGGGTAAAAATGTAAAACGGTCTTAAAAATATTTACATGTCAGTTTCTTAAAATCTAAGAAGTCTAATTCTCAATATTCATTTTGCTTTACTTTCTCAAAATACTTTTTTTCCTAAATCATACCTAGATTCTGTATTCCTATGCTTTTCACAAAGCTTCAAGTTATTGTTAGTTATGTGTACTATCACACCAGTGGATGAGGTTTCTTAAAATGGCTTATTTTGCTAATACCATATCCCCTCCCAAGTAGCCAACATACTGTTATACTGAAGTGTCAATCACAGTAATAGCCACCAAAATGCACACAGCCACCCCACCCCCCCATGCCTCCCCCAACCCCACACCGTAAGAACCCTTTCCTATTTGGCCAAGAGCCTTTCACATTTCATTAGCTGGCTTTTTAGATGCAGAGCGAAAGAATGAATGGATCTGGGAGTCAAGATGTTGCCAGGGCACACATGGCAAAGGTTTGATTTGTGCTTAGCAAAAGGGGTTCCTTGCAAACACAGCAATTTCTAACACACTCAGTGCTGAGGTTACTGGAAGGAAGCTCTGACTTCTCTGCTCTTCAAGGGCTGACATGGGCGCCAGTTGTCCACCATATGGCACACAGGCTCATTCTCAGCACTGAAGCAAAGGCCACGGAGTTTGCACATCTGTGGAAAAAGGCACAAACACCCTCAAATGCATACTCTTGTTTCAGCAGGACTATTTGAATTGTAAACCTTGGGCCTGAGCCAGAGGTCCAACTCAAAATTTCACCAGCACTAATGGTCTAGAGATGGCATCACCACCCATGTGTCTGCATTTCATCCACACCATTTCCTGCCCCTGACACAGGCTCTCTTGGCCACAAAATATCCTAGCAAGAAGGGCTAGGAAAGCACAGAAAACAAGGACGTAGGCACACATTTCCTGAACTCTGTGCACAAAGAGTTGTTTATCTTTGATCCAGATACGAATTCAAACTCTTTCAGAATCCTTTGCAAGTTGTACAGTTATAGCTCTTTTGAAAATCAGTTTTTTTTAATCCAGTTGATATAAAAAACCCAAACAAACAAACAAACAAAATGCAAACAGACCTTACCCTTGGGTCAAATTGAAACAGCCAAATTCATTATCTTGATTTTCAAATACTGTGAGAGCGAAAACTGTTCCACACGAATAGGAGCATACTGTGAAGTTTTAGTGCTTGTTCCTAAAGTAAAATTGGTGTTTGCACCATCTAATGTAATAAAAGCACCTTTATGTCTAAGTGGGCATCTCCAAAACTAATAGAAAGACTGTGCCAAAGTAATAACCCACCCCAAATGTGATCTCACACAGACAGCTGGAACTGCTGACAGAAATATGTAGGTGGGATACAGGATTTCACACAAGTCAGGCTGCAGGCCAGGCTTTTCCTCATTCAAGGAGGAAGGCCACCAGCAGTGACCAGCCCAGAAGAGGACTTTACCTTCAGGACTGACCAGAACAAACTTTGGAGCATAACCTCTGCCAGGAACTGCTGTGTCACTACAGCAAATGATAACAAGCTCACTACATCCTGCTGTAATATCCAGCTTTTACCTATCTTTGGAAAACCAATTCAACTTAAACCCAGTGTCAATACTCTGCTTTATGGTTTCTTGTTTTGAACAGTTTTGGAATGAAAAGGCAAGCTGACACACACACTGTTTTGATCTCAAATCCATCTTTGAAATGTCGATGGTAATATGGAGAGCTGTGTGTGGGAGAAACAAGTGGTGTCTTTTACCACTTCTAGGTGGTTAAAGTAGGTGTAGTAGGAAAAACAACTCTATTTTGGTGAATGTGCTCCTGCCCTATAATAAAACCGTATTTGCAAACCTTGGATTATCAATAGCAATACCAGTAGTTTAGAGCAAGTAAACAGTGTCAACTTTAATGCTCCCTTGCAGTTTGTTAATGGTAATCATTGCTATAATTATTATTTCCAATAGTTCTTCTTTGTCATTTATTCTATCTTTTATTACACTAAGTCCCACAACAGCTCAATTGTACTTTTTTCACATCATCTGAATAAACCCCCTAGAATTATGTGTATGTTGTTAGCATGTCTGCCATTGATACAAGGGATTTAAGAGTTTGAAGGGTAAACTAAAGCCCTTCAGGGTTAGTTTATATTTATAGGCTCTAGATTCTATTTATATCTCCCAAGCACACAGATACAAACCTGAGGATGAATCTTGCCTCTATGTAATTTCCTTAATGGATGGTGCAGAAAGCTAGGGCCAGGAATGATTTAATCTGCACGAGTTCCTTCCTACTAGGAAGACTCTATCCTCCTCAAGATGTTCAACAGAATAATGGATTTTTTCAGGCAGCAGACTTCTGGAATCTGCAAGTTTTGCCTCTTCCAAACAACACAGTTTTGTTAGGATTGTCACAATTCTGTGTGGGATTTCCCAGTCTGTTCTGTGCTGAATACAACTTGTAAAATGAGCTCTGTGTCCTGGAAATGCTGGAAGATCAACAAACCAACTACAGATCTATGGTATGAGACTGTGGATGCAGAATACATGCTCTTTAGATGCTTGGCAAGCCTGGTATTTTCAGGGTAAGTATATCCAGATAGGTGATGTGTGCATGTACAACAAACCTGCTGACGCTCACAATACATGCTAGACTTAACTATGCACGTGCTAATGGTCCTTTCAGGCATGCTACATTTTCCCCGATCTAACCATGTATTTGGAAAGCCTGATTAAATTTTTTAAAACACCCAAATTTTCCCTGGACTGTGTCCAAATGGAGGACAGCCTTACATTTTACAGCAAACTCTACTTCCACACGTAGAAGCAGAGTCCTGCCAGAAGAGGATAACCACTTCAGATATATATTTTTGACATGTGATGCTAGCTAATACCCTGCATAGCTCTGCAGTAACATAAACTGCCACTTGAAAGATCACCAGGAGGGCTGAACTGAAGCAATCAGTATGACTCCAGTACACATTTACTGGCAGCATCCATTGGAAACGTACCTGCTCGGGGCTGACAGTGATGGGCTCCTTCAGAACGTGCCAGATTACACATTCGAGCAGCGGGGGAGTGGTCAGTGAGCCAGGGTATGTCCAATAGTCTCTGCATGCAGGAAGCAGTCCAGTGGGGTCAAAGTTTGAGAAGGAAGCTTGCTTTCCCTACAGTAAAGAAAGTAGATGGGGCTAATGTCAGGGGAGAGACCACATACACGTGCTGGGCTTGCAGTAGTAATGTCTCCTATGTGAAGCTCCATGTTTGGAAAAAGGCAGAAATGGAGTTTGGCATGAAGTGTTGAGTGCCTCCTACAGTATGTTTGTGATTAAAGACTTTCAGCAAAGTATTTCTTATAACATAAGATTTTCAAGGCATTGTTTCTCATTTCAAATGCTGAATTTGCATTCCTTGCTGCTAGAGATAAGATTTGACCTTGCTTGAATGAACAATGAGACTTCAGGTGCCAGGTACACTGATTGCACTGGAAATAGAGAACCTGGGAGACCTTTTGGAGAGTCCATTGCAGTAAATGGCAACATCCATTTACCTCAAAGGGAGCCTGATGACTAAAATGACAGCGTAGTCTCATTCTTTACCTTTCCTGTCCACATCCTCGCTGGGACAGGCCTTTATCTACTATGAAGGTACCTAATTACTCAGTAAGTACTTTTAGTTTCTCATTACTCAGCTCATTAAGATCACACACACACTTCACACAGTATTTAGAACACAGAAAGGCTTTTTACCTCTAAGACTTGTATGTCCTGATCAAACCTCTTATCTGGACTCTCTCTAGAAATAGCCAAGAGAAGCGTGCCCTCTTGGAGGAAGGAAATTTATCGCACAGATGCAGAGATGAGGGGAAGGGCTTTTTGCATCTGTCACCACTGACTAGAAAGGGCACCAAGAGTAGTAGTTTAGATTAGGAAGATGAATCCTACCCTACAGGTTTAAATGCAGTTAAGAGAGAGAGAAATGTAGTCACAGACATACAAAATGATCACTGTTTCTAGTATTCCCTGCCCTCTACCACAACTTCATTTGAATCTTTTTTGCATTTAGGATTACAGGAGTGTCAGTGGTGATGGCAGGAAGGTTTGTTTTACTTTTGTACCTGCAGCAGACTAGGAAGAAGTAAAAAATCCACTTTCTGAAGAAGACAACACGGGACAGTTGTGATTGGTGTCAGTCAGACAGCAAATATTACCTTGGTTTGAACAGAGTTCAGAGCATCCACAACTTTCTGTATTTCAGGCCTGGCACTTCCTACCTGTAACACAAACCGTATGAAAAAAAAAAAATAACCATGCACTCCCATGATACCTTTAGTTGTCTAGTTCTCAAGGAAACATTTTCCCAGCACCATTTCATTACGTAACAGGAGTATTACAGCAAAAGTGACTGGAACTGTCACTCTAAAATCATGCCAGTTGACAGTTAGCACAAATGGGTCAGCCAAGGACACTGGACAGAATAAAGTTATTTTCATTTACAGTGTGTGGATTTATTTTTGGACTAGAGCTGTTCTTTTTTCATAGAAGTCACCCTCTAATGAAATACAGCGAGGCCAGGACAGAGTGCATACTGCTGGGGCACAGTCACCTTCTCCAACTAGCTGTGAAGACAATTCAACTACGACAAAATGCTCTGGACATTTAACAATAACAGGAAAGGGAAAATAGGTGTTATTTAGGATGGTACTACTGCAGATTCATACATGCGTAACTTTGTCAGTTATGCACATCACCTTTCACTGACAAGAGTTATGGCAGTGTCACTGTCGTGACGAAGGCAAGTATGCTGCCATAGGGCTGCCACAGTGATGGATGGCAGTCATATTGCATGGCTGTGTACAATTTTTATGTGTAGAGAAAGACAAAAATTTGAGCACCACCTAGTTTGCTACGGGTTTAGGCAGTGTAGCATAATACTGCCTTATTCTATATTTTAGGCTCTTAGGTCCCCCTGCAACACAGTGAATATACTGGACCCATCCAAATAATACAAAAGAAAACGTTTAACTAACCTTCATGAAGACGCCTACCACAGCCAAACCATCAGGATGCTTCACAGCTTCAGCAAATTTACCATATTTTACATTCCAGTGAACAATATGGAGCTAGGAGCAAGAAAACAAGAAGCACTATGAAGATATTCCATCCACAGTATTTTACAAATGAGGATGCAGGGAAGTAATTTATTAAACATTAAGAGCAGACAGTGTTTTACTGCTGAGATTTAAAAACTTTTGTGTACAGTTAAGAACTTGTTGAATCATTCATCTACTTTCCAGTTTCATCTATGCAAAGAGATTTCTGTCATGCATTTTATTTTGCTTCTTACTCTTATTCCCAGATGAGTTTTAAATGCAAACTGTGGCTGTATCATTCTGCTTTTACTCTGGTGAAACTCCTATTATCTTCAGCATGAGTTTTTCCTGCATGCAGCCTGCACGATTTTGATGTAGTATTTTAATGCTATATATCCTGGAGTTCTTATCAACACTGAAATACACCATTGTCAGTGTCAGAAGAAGCAGAGAAGACACATTAACTACAGATCTGACCTGCAATCTAGAGAGTTTTTTAAAAACAGTCCTGTCCTTTTCTGGAAAGCCTTTGAAAAGAATATGAAATGAGTCTCCAGGTCACATTAGCCAGGATGTTGCTTTCTTTTTAATTTCCAAGTTATTTCTAATTTAAGTTAATCTGGCTGTTTCCCCACATCGGCAAGTCGAGCAAGTTAATTATGGTACTGTGAACAGATGTAAGGCAATGGCAAGTTTCTCAGATAAGACAAAAGCTACTTCTACCTCATGAAAAAGCAGCAGAGCCAATGAATTTGTGGGGCCATTTCTTTCATCCATCAATGCAAATCACAGGTATGTTCAGTCAATGTGCATTTATGAAAAGGTTAAGAAAGTCTGTCACAGCATCCGGAGATAGATTTCTAAACAGGGGACAAGGAAAGGTAGGATGCAAGGTACTAAAGTCACACCATTTCTGTTGTGAGACTGTAATACAGAGCCTTAAGTGGTCCAAGGGACGTCTGGAGTCTTAAGGATATTACAAAGAGTGCCTGCAAGGCCTCACTTTGCTGCCTGTCCTCTTCACAGCTCCCCTTGCTTCTTTGCTACCAAAAGATGAAAGGGTCTGCCCCCAAATTATTCTGTTATTTTTATAAATGTCTCTGATGTTAAAAATTAAAGCCAGGAAAAGGGGATGTGTGTGTACTGGGGTGCTGCAGTTCTATTTCTTCATCATTTTCAAGAGTCTCCAAGAAAGCAGGGGAAAACCAGGGATAATTAATGTGGGTTTTTCTGCTTCTGTAGTTTCTTTGACATGACGTAGCCGAGAAAAACAAATACTACAAGAGTCCTCCAATTCTAATCTCTGCTCTTGCAAGGAGCAGGTCCTGGGGTAGCATTGTACTAAAATCATGTATGGTAACCTCCACAATCTCTTGCTCTACAGGAAACTGCTACTGGGGTGAAATATTAAAAAAAATAAAATAGTCATTATACACAAAAGACCGGAGAAAGTAAAGCATGTCCTACCTCGGCATCATACTTCACACCATCCACCGTGTGCTCAGACCCTTGGCCCTCACAGGATCCCCAGTGAATATGAAACTGTGCCAGCCTGTAGACTCCATCCAGCGCTCCTCCTTGCAGCACTGCAAAGCAAAAAGCCTCTATTAATATCTCCCATAACCCTTGTTATCGAGTCTCACTACAATCTGGAATGTCCATCTCAAGTCTTCTGAGTGAATTACAGTTCATTGCTCTGCATGCTGCCATGCTACTCCAGACCATCTTCAATGGTACATTGCTGCAATACGCCAAAATCAGTAATAAACGTATAGAAATATCAGTGACTTTACAGTGAGCGTCTCTTCAGCAATTTAACAGGCATGCTAATATTACAGGTGATGAGGGGAGAGCTAAGGATGTAACTCTTCTGTCACCAAATAAATAAAAAAGGCCAAGAAAAAGAATAGCCTTTATCAGAGGCCCATATAGAGTTATTCTACAGAAGTACACTTGAAGACCAAATCATCTTTCACTTACTAATGTACCCTGTCCCTTCATTTTAGACACTTTATCCATTCAGGTGTTAATCCTGCAAATCCTGTGGCAGATTGGATTGAGTAAAATGCTTTTGGTTCCAAATTAAACCTAAACACCTGTTAGCCATGGGTTGCGGCAAGGCAAAGTGCTAGGCACAGTGCAAGGCACTGCAGAGATGAGAATTCAAATGTCTTGTCCCTCCCATCCTTTACTCCTCAAGAATGAATTTAAAAAATGGTGGTGAAAATGGCAATATCTGCAGAAGCAGATTTAAAATATGGATTGGAAATGAGGTGTTTACTTATGCTCTCCACTATCTGACATTACTCCTGCTACGGGACTGCTCTAAGTGGAGCGCACAGCCACACTTTCAGTTATACAGGAGCGAGTTCCCCTGAGCTCCCTTATTCTGCCTGTTAGTTTTAACCTTGTACTTAAACTGTGACCAATTGCCATTATGATATGCAGGATCAAGCTGTATTACTGCAAATGCTCAAGGCACAGACAACGTCTCCTCCAGTGCAGCATAAAGCACAGAACGGTAACAAATAGTTCTATTAAATAGAGCTATTTATTTAAGTTATTAGAGCAAGGTTTTACACTGTTTTGTGGTTTTGGTTGGGGTTTTTTTCCTAAGTGTCTCAAATTCACAATTAAATCTTTAAGATGTTAATATTTCAAAATAAAAAAATATTTTTAAATGCAATTTGAAGTGTTATATATGTTAAGAGATCAATTTCTCTCTATATATACATAAAGTGACAGAAGAGTGTTGACATCAGATTTTATATGTAAGTGTGCTCTGTGTATGTGCCACAAACAAAATGGTTCTGTGAAGTAAAGATGCTTTCCTCTCACTCTGCAATTAGTCTAGACACTATCACAACACGTGCATGTGTGAAAATATACATCAAATGCAAATAGGAAAAGGTCACTGTCTGTTCAGGTTTGAATAATTCTGATTATATGCAAGCATGGATAACACAAGCCGTGGATACTTGGCAATAAGGTGAGAAGGATTTGACTAAAAAAACTGGAATACACGAAAATTAAGTATAAGATGTATATAAAACACATTAGTTTCCACTGGTGTGCCTCACGCATGCAAAATTTGGGTTCAGTAGACAAATTTAGCATTTGCCTGGAGCTCCTTTGGTAAACATATTTAGAAGTCTCCCAACATGTATTTCTGTTTGAAAAATGTGAATGTATGTTCCATTGCAGTCTTTGTAGCTTCAAATACTGCAGCCAACACTGAACAGCCAACAGACCAAGACTTGCCCTACCTATTGCCAAGCTATGTCATACAAAGAAGAATGGCTACTTAAAGTAATTAAATAGGAACATATCTTATTCTACTTTCAGGTTTCTGCATGTGTTAGTTGCCAAGAAGCATAACTGTTTCAAGCATAGGACTACAAATCAGAATACTTTTTTCAGAACAGAGACTGTGAATGTGCACTAGTTCTTTTTGAAAATGAAGTAATTGGTTGCTATGTCTTTACAGTTGCAAAATCATATAATCCACACAGTATCATGTTTCATTCAAAAATGATGCCATGGAGTTGCAATGTTTCAGTTTCAGTTCCTTTGGCCAATGGACTTGCTGCTCGTTGCAGGTACAAATGGACTGAGGTTCCACCATTCCTCAACCTCAGCAAGCACTAGCGTAGCACAGGTTAATCTGCCATTATTAATCAATGGAAAGCATGCTCAAAAGCAGAACCATGCAGTCTTCTTAAATCCATTTGCAGTGTTATTTCTCTACACAAAGTTTGCTATAGTCTCATAAAATTAAAAAGATGCACAAAAATCTCTTTACAGTTTTTGCTTACTTTTCTCATTCTGTGGTTCTCAAATCCAGCACTAGCTTATTTTGACTCACAGCAGAGCATTCAAAGAAAGTAATAATTAGATTAGTGTGAATGAATACAAATTCAGCAGGCTTAATTACAGAACAGCCCTTCTTGTTCTAGACTACGTCAAGCAGTTATTTAATACTTCTCAGCCTTTCCAAAGAAGTAAACTTTAAAATTAGACTTCAAAGACAAAGTAGAAATGTTAGAAGTCCATTTTTTTTCCAGCACACGCTTTTAAACCATGAATAAATGCTATCAGCTTTTGCAAAGTAAAAGTTAATTGAGAATCGGAGGAATGTTCACACCAGGAACTTCCCTGTCCTTGTCCCATGTGATAACATCGATTCAGGCCACACTGACGATAGAAGTCCCACCTGTTTTTGAGGGATGGTGAAATTCTGATCCATATTTGAGCATCCTATCGTCAGCTCCCTTCACTCTGAAATTAGTATTAGTGAAAACCATCCTGGAAATACATACGTAGCTGTGCTCCCTTTTGTTATACAGCACAGCTTCAGATGCAGGGTGAAGACAGCACAAGCCAACCTGGAAAACACATTCTTTTCTTACAGATTCAACCTACTCAATACAATCTACATCATAACCTGGTCTCCATAGACAGGTAACAGCCCAAGAGGTGA